>CATIWQ010143690.1:0-10890 GCA_949673415.1 Euphorbia schlechtendalii | reverse complement strand
GATGGTATTTTGACTGTCAAATTATGTTATCAATGGCTGCAACCGCAACATCAACGGAGTGATGTCTTTAGTAAGATTTGGCATAAGTCTATCGCTCCATCGCATTCATTAATTTGCTGGAAAGTGCTTCACGGCTGCATCCCAAAGCATGATATACTTCGTAGGAATGGCATGGTTATTGTCTCTAATTGCAGTTTATGTAACCAAGATTATGAAGATGTAAATCATCTGTTCATTGGCTGCTCATTCGTGAAGGAAATGTGGACTACCCTGCAGTCGCTGTTCGGCAGATCCCTGCCTAGTGCCACAACGGTGACTGATCTGTTACGCTTCGCTTTCAGCTTAAAACTCAGCCCTCAGATTCAGATTCTATGGAGATCGGCTTTTGTCAATGTCATTTGGCTGATATGGCGGACGAGGAATAATTGCATTTTTTAGGATATTCGCCCAAATATACACGTTTCTCTATAACAACTTTGGGAAATTTTGCGACGGACGGACAGCTTGGGGTTCGGTTCCACTTGGAATTCGACGGTAGAGTTGAAGATCTTGGAGAACCTTCATCTTTCTCCTCGTTTACCTCGGGCTCCTCGAATTTTCCCTGTTAAGTGGTCTCGGCCTCCTATGGGCTGGATAAAAATTAATACGGACGCTTCTTCAGAAGGAGCACCGGGACCTTCGGGATGCGGTGGGGTGTTCAGAGATTCTAACGCCAATTTCATTTTGGGTTTTGCTTTTTACAGGAACAATGCCTTTGCTTTTGCGACTGAGCTAGAAGCGAGCATTCATACACTGAAGTTGGCAGCTGATAGAGGATGGAATCAAGTTTGGCTTGAGAGCGACTCCACATTCGTGGTTCATATGTTGCGAACTAGAGGCAAATGAGTGCCTTGGTTTCTTATGGCGGCTTGGAATGAATGTTTACAACTGATGCAAAACATGCATATCTTAGTCTCACATACATTTTGTGAAGGGAATTTGGTTGCGGATGCTCTTGCGAACCATGGGTGAATCACAACAACCTCCTCGGAATGGCTTCAGGCTCCTTATTTCTGTCGGAATTTTTTGTTTCATGATTTTAATGGCTGTACTAATTATTGTTTTAGATAGTTGTTTGCTCTTCTTTTTTCTTTCTCGGATACTCTTTTGTATTTTTTTCTTTTATCTTTAATAAATCTTTAGGGGGGTCATTTTGAGTGGGGAAGGACGGGTTCCCCCATGGTATTAATTCCTTGGCCTGCCTTCAGGTGTGGGCCGTAAGCGGCGTTTTCACTGAGGGACTAATGTCACCCTTGCTTCTTTCTTCCTGTCCCTAATTTTTACTTTAAAAAAAAGCCTTTTTTGGATCAGTTACGTACTTCACATTTTCCTCAAATTATTATTGCACATTTTTTTATTCTAAATTCTCACAAGTAATGATTTATTAACTTGTTCATGTAGAGCATTGATCGCGTGCTTAATAAGTCCAGAAGGTAAGACGAAAATGAGTGCAAGATCAAAGCCGTTCAATTATATACATGGATCAGTAAGATTGTTTTATCCCTTTTCATCACATCTTTAAACATGACATGTTACTTTGTTTAAAAAATTAATATGATTTTGTAGTGTGCAAAGCAACCGGGCTCTGTTGAGTGAGGTTACTATGTGATGCTATTCATCTACGATATACTTCAAAATCACGGTGATGCCAAATATTTGACGAAGGTAATAATATAACTTACATATATTTATTTGAAATTTAAATTTATTGTCTTATTATAAGTGACATTAATTTGATGTTAGTACATTTAAGAAATTACATCATGTCATCTTTACGTATCATATTTTGTTACTTGTAGTCTTATGCAAGTAGCAAAAGTTTCACGCAGTTCGAGATTAATGAGGTGTTAGACATTTTCGTTTCTTATATGTTGACTCATCTATTGAATAGTTAGTTTGTTTTAATTTTGAATAGTTAGGCTAAGGACTAAATATATCAGAGTATATGTAATGGTGTGATCGATTAGAATTTGTTGTTTCATTTTTATTTTGACAAATGTAATGGAGTTTTGAGAAATATATTTGTACATTTTACGTTTTTTTGTTCAGAGGTAGAAAAGGAAACAACTGAAAATTATTAAAAAAAAATGGAACTCAATTGCGGACGGTTCATTTATGTGAACCGTCTGCAAAAATCAAAAATAAAGTCTGAAATATGATTATTGCGGACGGTTCTCTTAAAAGAACCGTCCACAATAGTCACATTGCGGACGGTTCTCTTAAACGAATCATCCGGAATAATCATATTGCGGACGGTTATTATGACTATTGCGGACGGTTCTTTTAAGAGAACCGTCCGCAATGCTTGTATTCCGGATGGTTCAAAACCATCCGTATTACTGCTGACCAATCGCGTCGAGGCTTATGTGGACGGTTCATAACCGTCCGGAATTGCCCAACAGAACCGTCCCTAAAAGTCATTTCTGCACTAGTGAATTGAGAGACCGAAACGGCTTAGCACCCGATGGTTCAACAATATGTGACATGAAAATAATTGGTAGGTGGTACGATAGGGTAGTATCTATCATTGACGAATTCATTGTAGGCCTAAATCGATTGCATCACTCGAAACCAAAGCACAATTGAGCCAGGAAAAGGATAGTCTATTCGACCAAGTATAGTCTCTACCACTAAGGGGAATGTCATACAACCCGCACTCATCAGCAAAATTATTAGACTTAATCATCGAGTTGGAAACTCCACCACCAAACTGTTCAGAACTATGAAGCACTACATTAAAATTCCCATAAATAATCACATTACTAAGCCCTAAGATAACCAATTTCAATTCATTCCAAAAGCTGCAACCGATCATTAAGATTTAAGTGCCCATAAACACATAATACATAAAAGTCCAAGTGATTCGAACTAAAATGCATAAGAACCCATCGAGTATCACAATGAATAACAGTTACTTGCAACAACGCAGTGTTCCACGAGATAAGAATGCCACCCGATCAACCTTGAGCAGGTACAAAGCTAGTTCAGAAATTGTTGTGCCCCAAAAATCTTCGTATTATTTGGTTCGAAGATTCCAAGCTTTTGTTTCAATTAAATAGGAAAAAATCCAGACACCATTTTCGAATTAAATTGCGCACCAAACCTTGCTTAGCTCCATTCGCCACCCCACCTTAGCAATTTCAGCATAAGAAACTAACTGACATAAAAACATAATAAAACCTCGATATTCCATAACGACACTCAGCAGCCCCATTGGTCCTCTAATGCCTTAACAATCACATCGACATGTTGTCCGTAAAAAATTCCAATCTCCTTCCCCACATTGAAAGTTAGTACTTCTTCACTAAGCCTCTTGTCATTATCACTCACCCTTATGATCACCTTATTCATATTAGAAATATCTGGCCCAGATGAACTCGTTGCGAACCGACTTCCAGAGTTGATCGAATTCTGTTCTAATTAACAGCCCACTTGCTCAATCGCCAGACTACACGAATCTGCCACCCGACTGCAATTCCTAACTCAACTTCCCTCAACCTCAGCCTCCACCGAATCGCATAACTGCCCCCCTAGTACCACGGCTCCACTGACTCCAACAGCCTTCTGCCTAGAAATGTTATCCCGAAACCTGCTACTGCCATTCCCTCATGACCCGCCAGCCCAACTGCAAACCAAAATTGCAGATCCTGCGATGACCCTTCACAAGATTCCATTACTGTATTAGACATCTCATAATCCAAATCCTCATCACTAGACTCACATGAAGTCTCTGATGAGCTCCCATCACAATGACTACATCTGACCCCTTGTCAAAGCTCCGCAGCAATTATGAAATCACAAGAACCAACACTAAGTTTGAATTTCTTACCAATAGTACCCACTGGCACCGACAAAAGGCAAGAGGTCACATCCACACGGTCCGATGCATTAAAATCACATTCAATCGCGATACTAGTTGCCAGCTTGCACAACATAGCCGGGGGAATACACATCAAATCTAGATACATAATACTCTCTGAAGTGGAAAAAACATTCGATACAGCTGCTGCTTCAGAAATTATATGTCTCATTACCTTCCAATCTTCCTTCAAAAACTCATGCATTTCTCCCATCAATCTAAAACCAACCAACACACACTCACCCCCAGCCGGAGTCGCAAATTCAATATCGAACCCTTTCGCACTAGTCATAAGTATTTTTAATATTTGCAATCGATAAGAGACGTACCAAGCAAGCATGTGTTTTCCATGGTGCAACTTCCAAAATGGAACTCAAGTTTCGCTCAATTCGTTCTCACCCCATAAACCGAGACCCCTCTACCCCTCCATTGGATCTTGCTATGTCGGCTTCTATTCGAACATCTTTGTCCCTACGTATTTGCTCATTTGACACAACATTTGGATAAGATCAGTCGCCTTGGAACGAATCCTTAAAAACCTTCCTAATCTTTGGTTTTGTTACCACTTTCACTCTCTCCTCATGGACAAAACTCGGTCTTGAGAACCTAGCCTTGAAGGCTCTTAACATAAAAATCCCGATTGATATAGAGTTCAACCTAAAGAGAACTTCTTGCGCCAGCAAAGAATTATCAATTGTGCGAAAACCGAAGTTCATGTTCCTTCTGTTTCTTTTCCTCACTACATACAGACTCCCAACCACACCATTTCTTGCAAACACTCTCTTCATGGAAACACCATCATAGTTATTCGAAAAATTCTCAAAATACACCTTGCTAGGGTTAGGATAAGACAACTATCTACCCAAGTCCTCACCTTTACTATTCCTTCTGTATTTCCAATTAAATGTTGATCTCCTACCTGAGATTGATTGCCCTTGAATGTGGGCAGGACGTTGATTGCGATGATTACGGTGGCCATAACCGTGACGGCTAGATAATCTCATGTTGAACATGGCGCCGCCGCCTACTTTTTATTTTACCTATCTAGGAGTTTTTTTTAGGGTTTAGGGTTTAGGTTCATAACCAAAAGGAAATGGAAGTGAATATGCAGTGAAAAATTTAAGTAATAATTTAAGTTGGTAGATACTGAGTTGGTATTTGCACACATTTCTTTAAGATTGTTTTCCTATGCGATTTAACATAGATGACATTAATCACGTCAATTGCAACATTGCTTCCGCCATCTATTATTAGTTATTTCTGTATAATATTTATGATAATTTAACTGGGAAATCGACACGCAAAGCATAATATGAAAATCATTGAATGTTTGGATATTTTAATATGTTCTCTTTATTATGCTATCGGTCATGTACAATAAGAAAAGTGTTTACATATTCTCTCTAGTTATAAAAAATGTTGCATGTCTTTATTTTTTTTTTATGTCACGGAAAACATGTGGCATCGCCGACAAGCTTGATTGACATTTTAGATATATGAACAAGATAAAATTCAAATATTGATTGATTTGAAGTTTTTAAACTAAAATATGTAGCTGAACTATTTTGTTTAAAAATCTGTTTTATTCATTTCCCAATTTTATAAAAAAGGTTATGAGAAATGGGAAACATCTCATTTCCTAAATAATTTTTGAATTTGTATGGTCATTCTTCTCGAAATTGTGACCTAGAAGTTAAGGAAACAATATCAATTAGTAGACTAAAATCTTATATACACAGAATCATAAAAGCATAAACATCTATATAAATGAATTTTTTCGAACATCTATATTCTTACTAGTTAAAAAAAACTTTACAATTTAACAAAACATAATAATTTTGTTAATTCTTTTTTTGAAAAACCCACGGTAAGACGATGTGTCTAACCAAGAGCTAAAAGGTAGAGATGAGAGAAAATTTCGGAGCGAATATCCCCAACTAGGTTGGTTTCCTCGCTTGCCTACAAAACTCTCGCCTCTTTTTTATTAAATAAAATACGATACTCAAAAAGAGTAACGTGTTAAGTACAAATGTGTAGATGTTCCGGATTCACAATGATATCGGACACCAAGTAGCCAAACGATTGCTTATTACATTTGAAATAAAAGCAACATAAATGAATAGAAGAAATAAGATGATCTACATTCGGTTGTTTTTCCTCGAATATAAACTTGTTTTTTGAAGTCCAAATAGACCAAGCTATAGCTATCCAAGGAGCCGAACCGAATTGCTTTGCACGGCCAGCTTTGAAGAGGGATTGCCATTCACGGAAGAAGGACTTTGTCGTATTTGGTAATGCACTGTTGAAACCAAGCCACTTGATGGCATCCATCCAAACACGGTAGCTTCTTTCACATAGCATAATTGCATGATCATTTATTTCTTGAAGAGGATAAAATGGACAGCTACCATCACGAACCGAGGCACAATCTCTAATGAATAAAAACTGATTAGTTGGCAACCTATCGTGAAAGAAAGTCCAAGCCAAGAAACACATCTTAGGTGGTACAAAACAACGCCAAATCTGCAAAAAATCAAAGTTAGGCAAAGGCCAATGATTAGTTTTATAGAAGCCAGATGTGAAGCTTGAAGACATAAACACCGAACCCTCTCCCAACTCCCACTTAAATTAGTCCGAATGCAGCAAAGAAGACCAGCAAAGAAGACCATTCAAGGCGGAACCAGAGAGTAACCGAGCTGAGTTTGCCGTAATAATCCATGAGCGTAATTCAATGCACCTCGCATTCAAGTTTGGTCTAAGATTTCTAGACCAAAACGGCCTCCCAAAGCAGTCCGGCTTGAAGACTTCAAAGTAGTCCTCATGGACTGTTGCTTCCCTTTGGTTACATAGCTCAAACAAATCTGGAAAGAAAGATACGAGCGGTTTATTAAAGGTCCAGTTGTCAAACCAAAATGAAGTGATCAAGCCATTCCCCATCAAAACCCGATTATTGTAAAAAAAAAGTCCCAATAAATATCACGGCAGCAGCAAGTTAAAATATTGGACCATATCGGTGACAAGTTCCGTTGGTCAAAAGATGTAAACTCATGCCAATTCCGAAATCCATATCGACGAACATAATATACATACCAAAGAAAAGTTACGTCCGAAGATATCATCTTCCATAACCACTTGAAGAGTAAACTTGCATTAATTTAGTTAATTCTTACATAACATAAGAATTTCATTCAAGAGAGACTACAAAAAGGCTAAATGGGATCTACTAGGGTTTTGCTGCCGCCCCTAGCCGTGATCTGAAATCCTGCCGGAAATAGCGGCCTCCTTCCACCTTTTTCATCGCCTTCCTCTTCTAATCATCATGGACTACTCCAACGCAAGTTTTGTTGCTGATTTATTTAATGAGCAGGTGTCATCCCCTCCAAAATATTCGACTGTTAAACCATGCATACAGCAACATGGGGAACGTGATGGAAAAACAACAACCTACGTCTTATGTGCAGATCACAAAGACGCAGCCTATCATCGAGTCCTCTATCTCGCAAGCTATGATAACAGAAAAGGGGGGATTCAAAACTATCAGAATATTACAGGAATTTTATGATCAGAGGGTTCAACGTTGCAGGTTTTCTCTTATTGGCTGTCTCCTTCTCTCAAAAGGGAATCAGCCCCAAAAGGTAGATGAGCTAAAGCTTGAACTTTCAAAAATTTGGGGAATCAATTCGGATTAGAAGCTTATCCCCATCAGACGTGGTTATTACCATATGATGATGGGATCGATTGAGAATAAGAACCATGTTTAGAGTAGGGGGAGTGTAAATCTCAGACCAGGGGTATTTTGTTTACAGCCTTCATCTCCTGATTTTGATCCCTACGACACTAATATCATGAACGCTCAAATTTGGGTTCGCCTTCAAGGCCTACCTTGGGAGTATTGGGATTCGAGAACTCTGTTGGAGACAATAAGTTGTTTTGTTATTCTCCTTCGTGTTGATAAAGCGACTTTAGAGGGTACGTTTGGGAATTATGCAAGAGTTTTGGTGGATGTGGATATGTCAACAGCTATACCGAATAAGGTTGGGATCGAACGGCATGGTGGGGAACTTTGGATCGAACTTGGTTTTGAGAATCTGTTGGCTTTTTGTAAGGTTTGTAATTCTATAGGGCATCACTCCTATGATTGCAGGAGGAACGTTAAACCTATGTCAAATGGGCCTTCAGTGATTCCTGGGAAACGAATGGAGAGGGCAAAGGTAGCAGCGTCGGGTCAGAAGCCGAGGCAGGAGGGAAAGGATGATCACTTGGGCTCCAACCTTAAGTTACTCACTAGAAACAAGCTAAGATAGAAGAGTCTACAAGATAGAATGCGGGCTGATATCCCAGCCGCTGCTATGTTTGAGAACATTAATAAAAGCTTAAATAAAGGCCTAAATGAACGTCAATTGGTGAATGTTGATTTGGCAAAGAATGTAGAAAGTTTGGAAGAGGGGGTAGTGAATGACAGCAGCTTAGACAGTGAGGAGGTTGATGTAACAATTAATTGTGATGATTCAATGCCTGAAACAGGTGTAGGGGTTGAATTTGATGGTAACAAACAAGAGGAGTTTGCTAATCCTACGGGAATTAATTTAGTGGTTCAATAAACTGAAGGAAAGGAGGCGGGGGAGACATCTTCTAGGCTGGAGTCATGGGCTGATATGGTAGAAAATGATGAAGATGGGAATTGGCAAGTGGCTACCCATAGAAAATCACGGAATGGAAAGTCAAAGTCACCTTCGCGAAAGTCACCTCACCGAAATAATCAATGAGAATGCTATTTTGGAATTGTAGGGGTATTGGTAATAAAGATACCCAGATTTTTCTTAAAAGTTTAGTTAAGATGTATAAACCTATTGTTCTTTGCTTAACAGAACCTATGATTAAGCTTAGTAGGATTGCGCCCTCTTTCTGGAGGCAAATTGGTTTTGTTTTTATTGGTTGCAATGATAAAACGCTTCCAACTTTATGGGTATTTAAATCAGTTCAGAGTGATTGGGTCTTGGATTTATTAACTGCTACGGATCAGTATGTTGAGGTTCATTTGAGCAGAAATTCTCTCCAAATAAATCTTGGTTTGGTTTATGCAAGTATGGACTCTTCTCATCAATTGACTTTATTCAATGATATTAAACGGCTACTTTAACCGGGGTGCATAATCGCATTTGGATTGGGGATTTTAACGCTATCTTAGGCAGTCATGAAAAGCTTGGAAACCCCTCGAATATGAGATCATGCTCTGATTTCAGGGATTGTATTGAGGATGCGGGTTTGATCGATATACCTTCCATTGGGCCGCTGTTTACATGGACGAATAATAGAGTTGGTGAGGAAAGAGTGGAATCTCGGCTGGACAGGGCATTGGTGAGTCCAAATTTCATGAACAACTGCCGCTCCTTCTCTTGCGTAGTGCTTGCTCGGCATTGCTCTGATCACCACCCAATTTTATTTTCAACTTCTTTTGATAAGGAGAGTTTTTCAATATTTCGGTTTCAGTCTATGTACATAACAGATGATTCTTTACGTGAGATTATCCTTCACCATTGGCGAGGAGTTTTTCCGTCTCTCCCCCCAACTCAACGGCTAATGCTCAAGCTTAAAACGTTATGGCCAATTATTCATCGTTGTAATAAAGATGTTTTTGGTAACATGGATGATAACATTCAAAAAAGTGAGAAAGCGCTTTTGGAAATTCAAAACCGTATTTCAGAGATTGGGCTTAATGATAACTTAGCTATGGAAGAGATGAACGCGCACTCGACTTTGGAATTAAATCTTCAGCGAAAGGAAATTTATTTCAAAGAAAAGAGCGGAATCATATGGCTATGGGAGGGAGACAGAAATACAAATTTCTTTCATCGCATGGCCAATGTTTGACATGGATCCTTGAGAATTAAAGCTCTGGTTGTTAATGATATAGTGACCATGGACATTGATCAAATTTCATCACATATGATAAGGTATTATAGCAAACTCTTTCAGTGAAGACAAAGTTGTTCAAGTGAACAAAAATCTGATTCATTCAGTTATTCCGAGTAGTGTCACAGCAAGTGATAATGATATGCTTACAGCTAGGCCTTCCATTGATTTAATCAAGCAAACGATTTTTCAATATGGATCCAACGAGTGCACTAGGTCCTGACGGTTATATGAGGATTTTCTTCCAACGATATTGGGACATTGTAGGTTCAGATGTGTGTAATGCTATTATGGACTTCTTTGTTTCGGGGTAAATTATTTCGGTGCTGAATTCGAGTCTTATGATTCTTATTCCTAAAAGAGAGGGGGCTAACAAAGTAGATGAGTTCAGACCTATTGCGATGACAAATTTTGTTTTTAAAATCATCACGAAGATTGTTGCGAATCGTTTGAGTAATGTAGTGAATAAAATCATCTCCAGAAACCAATTTGGGTTCATTAAAGGCTAGTAAATCCACGAATGCATTGCCATGTCTTCTGAAGGAATTAATCTTCTAAATCACAGAAGCTTTGGAGGCAACTCAGCTCTTAAGACCAATGTTCGCAAGGCTTTTGACACATTAGATTGGAACTTTCTCTTGACGGTTCTTATGGCTTTTGGTTTCAACAATACTTTTGTTGATTGGATTCGTATAATATTCTAGCATCAGCTTGCATTTCTATTCTAACTCCTATTAGGTAGCAAGGGTACTTTAAATGTTCTAGAGGTGTTCGATAAGGAGACCCCCTTTCTCCTTTGCTATATTTCTTGGCGGAAGATTTTTTGAGTCGGCTTATTTCATCGTTGGCGAACTCCGAGAACCTTGAGCAAATGAGGTACACTATGGATTCTCTTTTCCCCTTACATATGTTATATGCGGATGACATTTTGCTATTTTGCAAATCGACGAGTGCAAATATGAAAGTAATAAGAGACTTGTTTAAGCTTTATGGTGACAACTCGGGTCAGTATGTTAATTGGAGTAAATCTTCCATCTTTTTCAATGATTCCATGCAATCAAATAGAGCCTCTACACTGG
>CATIWQ010143662.1:0-16516 GCA_949673415.1 Euphorbia schlechtendalii | reverse complement strand
GTATATCATAATCATTCCATTATGCCAAGACTCCACATAGCATGCAAAATAAACAAGGTCCATGTTTAAATTATTGCACCTCTATCTATAAGTTTTAATTTAACAACTTAAACCATGTTTGTAAAACCATATGCGGAATCTAATTCCCATATTAGAAATTGACTAAGTCATAAAAGTCCCATGGGTACTTTTGAATCTAATACCGTTGGAGATTTCCAGGTAGGAGAGGTCCCCTTAAAGTGAATGAGCAGCCAAGTCCGATCCTTGCCAAAATAACCACGGGCACTTTGATTCGTTGTACCATGGACAACTATGATTTAAAGATTTCATTCTTTAATTGAGTGAAGTATGGGACGACCCTCAATTAAAGCATTTACACATGGTAAAAAATAGCTAATTTATATGATAATCACCTAGACTAAGTTTGAGCAAAACCTTAATCTAGTTATCACATAATTTTCTAAAATAGGAATTGAAACCTAAGTCATGCATAGCATACTTTAATCAATTCATACAAAATATCATTTTAACATATTATAATCAATCATGCATAGCATAAGGTAGGCTCTAATACCACTTGCTGGTTAATTAAGAAAATTATTGAACATGCAACATAGCAAGGAAAATTTTCAAAAAATTAAAATTAACCTAAAGGATCTCCTAAGCATGCCATGATTGATATCATCTAAGTTAAAACATTCCATAATTGCTAATAGGTTTATAAAACTTATAAAAGAAACCTATCATCTAAGTTTAGGATGTTACCAGTTGATGCGTACTTCTCTTTCTCTTTTGGATGCGGCGTTCCCTTAGAGCAATTCGGTAGAACTTTGTTAGCACGAGCCTCAAAACTAGGATAGCCTCTATGATTGATCCACATGGATCTTCACTGACCAAAACCTCGTAGAGGTAGAACCCGTTGGTAAACAAAAACTGCAAGACCGTTCGAAGACCAACCCGATAATATAAATTAAGAAGGCTCTCTTCGAATAGAAAAAGCCTTCTAAAGAAATTCTTCGTTTTTTGGAGAAACTAATGAATGATCTCGTAAAACGAACGAAGAAAAAGATGTAATCTCAGAGAGAAAATCTGAGGTGAAATATTTTGTGTCGTTTGAAATAAAGAGAACTGGAGGCCTATATATAGGGAAAAGCAGGAGAGTTAGACTCCCCCTAAAACTCAATGTGGGATGGGAATATTCGCATTCAACAATCAGGTTAGCCATGGGGGTCACTTGGACCTGCGGGCTAACCCGTGGCCTCATTCCACAAGGCAAGCCCTAGCGGGCTTGTAGGCCTTCCCGCAAGCCCAAGCTTGTGGGCTTCCATGTGCTACGCACAAGCGTTGCCTTGGGCAGCTTTTGCGGGCTTTCCCAACGCACTAGCGGCCCATAAGCTTTTTAGTTCACGAGGCAACTACGCAATGAGAAAAATCCCCTTGCTCTACTCCGTGCATTTTTCCCTATTTTTTTCTTTATCTCCTTTAACTATTAATTTGGTTTAACCAATTAATAATTCTGTTAACGAATTCGACAAATAAATATTTTCGACATAAACCCAGACTATATGTTCTTTACTTAGTTCGGTAAAGACCTAAAGTGTGTGACCTCATAAGATCCCAAATTATTGATCCGCTAGAGGTTAACCTAAACTTTGCTTCCCATCCGGAACCTTTAGACTCAGTGTTCTAGATCGATATGCAATCCGATAGCTCTAGACGATCAAATGGGCTTTCTAGCAAAGGCTTATGATCCCCCATTACTTGGAACGTCACATGCTTGTGACTTGATTCGGTTCTACAGTAGTAACCAATACAATACAATCCTTCCATCAGGTTAAGTACCATCTAGTTTATTAAGCTTGGATTAAGTGTCAGCTCATGTAATAGCCATAGCTATCCTAGAATTAGACTTGTTAACGAAGAACACCACTCATCCATTATGTATCAAGATTGACTAGAAACCCGTTCTATCAATCTTATACTCTGATCAAAGGTTTATGAGTGTATCACTTCAACAAGGGGCATTGGGTAAATCTCCCATTATATCACTATATCAGGAGTTATGGATCCCATCTTGACTACTCGGCTTACCAACATATAATCATCACTATACCCATAATGACTTGTATCATCTTGATTACCAGGGTATGAATAAGTATGACCCAAAGTATAGCAACTCCTATATAAGGTAACCAGTATCTCAAGTTCGAGGATACTTGTACTGCTACTGCAATAAGACATGACACCAACACATGGATATAGTTATTTTTTAGTATCTGTCTTATAACGGTCTCTAATGTATTACCGGAATACATTCATGTGTTAACTCAAGATACCACCTTCAGTTCGTTAGATCGGCTACTTGGATCTAATCTAAGGAATAAGCCTACACATGCTAGTCTGTTCATTCCATTGATGTCCAGTTTCAAAAAACTATGACTAGGGATATTTAGACTATTCATAGTAACACGTATGTGCAGTTCTCACTCCACATAGGTCCCACTATGTCCTCGCACTTTTACGCTATGAAGTAGTCATGAACTTTATCTTATCAATGCACATATATATAATACTATACATATATGATACCAGCAAGATACATAAATAAAGTGAAAACACAGGTAAGTAACAAAGATGCCTCAATTATTATTAATAATAATCTGAAACTATTTGTACATTATAACTAATTAAGATATATTGCCCTAATTGCCTCTAGGGCATACATCATGTCTAACATTACCTACACGGAAAAATCAATACAAAATTGAAACATAGGTCTTTAAAGCCATAAAAATTTAATTAATCTAGATTAATATATGTTGATTATTTTATTGGTTTTACTCCAAAACCCATGACCCTTCAATAATGTGCCGAACTAAGCCCGAATGTAGAACCCATTATTGAATGTCTGGTAGGACAACCTATCTCATCCCTTCTCAAAGGACTCTTGTTTGATGGGCGTATTGGTACTTTACTCGTCTGTGTTCTTGGGTCTAACTGAGTTAGAATGAAAACTCGTTGAGTCAAATCGCTATTCCACATGTTAGCTATACAAAGTATCCTAACCCTCAAAGACCCACTTAGAAACATAATGTGCCCTATTGAGCATGTTGTACATCATGCTCCAATGCATGGAAGAATTGTGAATCTGGGAAATACTTTAAATGACTCAATATTTGATGGATTAATTTATTTGGTTATAAAACAAATTTGAGTTGTGTAATTACGAAGATCAAAACATTTGTTTAAAACTTTTGAAACAAATTTTATTTAACATCATATAATTACACTTGTTATAATTTAACCAAATAATTGGTGAAACCATCAATTTAGCTAATTGTGATCTCAATCCTGTTAAGGCCCATATGACTTTTAGTCATAGATAATTTTGCTCTCACTTGAATTTTGGGGATCACAATTCCAAACTTGATGTATCCATTTACATTGGTACCACAATCAAATTAGTAAATTTCACATTTAACATATTTCATTTATATCAAGTTTAAGCCTAAAACCTATAACATAAAATATGCAAGTCATTTATCAAAAATAAAATTAAAGGAACTTTTCCATACACAAATCCAATTAACTTTTATAAAGAAAATTAAGCCTTAAATTTTATTAAAGAAATTCTCATTGAGTTCCAATCATTAAAATTTATCAATATTTTTAACCTTTATAACTCATGGCATTGGATCAATAAAATACCCAAAACAATTTTAATTTAAATGAAGAATCCAATCCATAGTTTTGATCAAACTCGGATTTATCAAATTAAATTTTAACGTGAAAAATATCATAACTAAACATATAAAAAGATAACCCGATTTTTTTTAAAAAAAGAACTTAGAGTCAATGGCCACTCCAAACATCCTGCCGAGCCGTGACGGCAGCTCTTTGCTGAGTTGCTCCACTATGCAGATGCATCATAGCTCCAGCAGCAGTGGCTCCCACTAGGGAGCCCCGCAAGCCACTGCTACCACAACAACAAATTGTATCTAGCGCTGCCCACTAGGCAAACTGCTATACAGTCTTGCAGTATCTCCCGCGGTGGAGCCGCTACACTCCGATGATCGGTAAAAAAATTAAAAACAAAGCTTTATTTTTTTAATTAAAATTTGTAAATATAATTTATTCAAATTAAAAATAATTTTTAACACCAAACATAAAATAATTAACAAAAATATAAATCAATTTTATTATCTTGCAAAAATTAACAAAAACCCATGAACTAAAATTTTCATAGGCTAATCCAATCATCAAAAGAATTTTTTGAAATAAAATTATCATATCAATTCAAAAGAAACCCGCTCTGATACCTATTAAAGAGATTTTTCATCAAAAATCAATCACAGAATTTTATCAAACACCATACAATAAAATTTTAAAATCGTGATGTAAAACTTACGTTGAGTGTCTCTGAAAGGAGTTGATGAAGGCGATGCTTTCAAAATGGAAACCCTATAAGATCATGTGCACAAACCCCTCTCCAATCGAGATCGGTGCTAGCCGAAGAAGAGGAAATAAAAGCCAAAGAAAAACTCCAAGAAACTCAATTCCTTACATGAAAAAAAAACGTGTATGTGGCTGCCATTATATTTGGGAGGCTGTACATGTCTAGTTCTATTAGAATGAGGTTTTTTTTATATTTTATTCTATTTTTACTCAAATTAGTCAATTAGAGTTAGGTTTAATTTAATCATAAATTTGGCCCAATAGAAACTTAATTTAATAATTAAACCACAAAATTTAATTCCTTAAATAATTTCTAATTGACATTATTTATAATTTACAATTTAACCCATAGACAAAATTAAAACAATACAAGTTAATCAATTTGAATGTCATACTACAAATTAATTTATTTAACTAAAGTAGTTAATCAATTATTTTAGTATGCAAACTTTATTGAATGAATTCATTCAATTAAACTATTTCACATGTGAATTTATTTAATTTTCAATTAAACAAGTATTATATGTAAATACATTTAATTAACTTAATTTACTTTAATGAATAAAAAAATTATATTATATTATACCATTAAATAAATTAATTCATTGGAGTTACATAGATTATTCAATTATTTTGATTTGACATGTCAATTAATTAACAATCACTTCTTAATCACATCTTGGAATATTACATGTACAAGAAATCTCGAATTAGTGATTCTTTACATTACAGGTTGATGAGGGGATTTATAAGGGAGAGTGTGTCTCCTTGCGTTTTTTCGACGTTCATAGTACCCAAAAAGAATGGGATATGGAGAATTGTGATTAATTCTAAAGTTTTTAACAAGATCACAATCAAATACAGATTTCCTATTCCAATACTTGATGACATGCTTGATCGATTGCATGGAGCTTCTGTGTTCTCAAGGGTTGATCTTGAAAATGGTTTCTATCAAATTCATGTTAAAGGAGATGAGTGGAAAATAGCCTTCAAAACTAATGTGGGGCTCTATGAATGGTTGGTCATGCCAATGAGACTTTCCAATTCACCTTCCACTTTTATGTGACTTAGGAATGAGGTACTCAAACCTTTTCCTAACAATTTTGTGGTGGTTTACTTTGATTATATTCTAACATTTAGTCATATTTTACATGAGCATTGTGTACATCCTTTGAAGTTTTGGACAAAGAATCATTATATGAAAATGTGGAGAAATGTCAATTTTGTGATAGCACCATTAGTGTTTTGGGGTATGTTGTGTCTAAAGATGGGATTAGTATAGATCCGGAAAAGATTAAAGCTATAGTTGATTGGCCAATTCCTAACAATTTGTTACAAATTAAAATTTTTCATGAATTTTTTTATTTTATATAAGATTTATTAAAATTTGGCACTATAACAAGTCCCATAACAGTTGCATGAAGAAGGGATTGTTTAAATGGACTACCCAAGCCACCATTGCTTTTAAAACACTAAAGAATTCCATGACAAAAGCTGATATTTTATCCTTACCTAATTTCACCATACCTTTTGAATTGGAGTGTGATGTTAGTGGGGTAGGAATTTGGGCTGTTTTGAGTCAAGAAGGGAAGTCTATTCCATATTTTTAGTGAAAAATTGAATGAAGCTAGGAGAAAGTATTCTTCCTATGACCTTGAGTTTTATGCTTTGGTGCATGCACTTAGACATTGGAGTGCATAGTTGTTGGAAAATTATTTGATTCTTTATACTAATCATCAAACACTTAAATACATTCAAAGTTAAGCTAAGTTGAGAAGAAGACATGCATCTTGGGTTGAATATATGCAATCATTTGATTTTATGATAAAGTATAGGGATGGTCCAAGTAATGTTGTGGCCGATAAGCTCCTAGAAGAGGTTTTGAGCAAGTTAGATGCTCACACTAACACTCAACATACAATTGCTAGTTCTTTGAAGAAAATTGTTAAATATTGTGGGCAAGGTGGATGACAAGGTAAATAAGATTTTCAAGTTGGTTGAGAAGCCTTCCTCCATCGTTACAGTTATGGATCAAAAGTAAAATGCTACCTTTGTTGTGATAAAGTCCAACACTAAGGAAGTTGTCAAAGATTTGCAAAAGGTTGTCATTGCTACCATAGGTAAGACATTTCCTTCTAAAAGATCATTTGTTGATCCAGAGAATGGTTACACAATGCATAAGAAGTTACATATTATGGTGGACAACCTCAACTTGATGCAAGAAAATATTAAAACCCTCATGGACACTGTTAGACGTGATGTATGCCCTTAAGGCAATTAGGGTGATATTGTTAGATATGAAGTATGCCATAGAGGCAATTAGGATGATATCTCTTAATTAGTTATAATGTACAAATAGTTTCAGATTAATAATAACAATTATAATAAAGGCATCTATGTTGTTTACCAGTTTTTGTTTAATTTATTCATCTCGTTGGTATCATATACATGTGGTATTATATATGCGTATTAATAAGACAAATTCTATGACTACTTCATAGCATAAAAATGCAAGGACATAGTGAGAGCTATGTGGTGTGAGGACTGCACATACGTGTTACTATGAATAGTCTAAATATCCCTACTCATAGTTTCATTGAGAATAAACATCAATGAAGCGGATAGACTAGCATGTGTAGGATTAGATCCAAGCAACCGATCTCATGAGCTGAAGGTGGTACCTTAAGTTAGCACATGAATGTATTCGGGTAATACATTGGAGACCGCTATAAGATAGACACTCGGAAATAACTATATCCATGAGTCGGTGTCATGTCTTATTACAGTAGCAGTATAAGTATCCTCAAACCTAAGATACCGGTTACCTTATTTAGGAGTTGCTATACTTTGGCCTAGCAATCAAGATGATACGGGTGGTTACGAGTATAGTGATGATCACATGTTGGTAAGCTGAGTAGTCAAGACGGGATCCATTGCTACTGATTTAGTAATATAATGGGAGATGTACCTTAGGGCCTCTTGTTGAAGAGACACACTCATAAACCTCTTATCAGAGTATAAGATTGACAGAATGGGTTTCTATTCAATCTTGATACATTATGGAGAGTGGTGTTCTTCGTGAACAAGTCTAATTCTAGGATAGCTACGGCTATTACATGAGATAACACTTTATCATAGCTTAATAAACTGGATGGTACTTAACCTGATGGAAGGAGTGTATTGTATTGGTTACCTTTGCAGAACTGGATTAAGACACAAGAACGTGACATTCTGAGTATTGGGGGATCATGCACGTTTGCTAGAAAGCCCATTTGATTGTCTAAAGCTTTCAGGTTCCACATCGATCTCGAACACTAAGCCTAAAGGTTTTAGGATGGGAAGCTAAGTTTAGGTTAACCTTTAGCAGCTTTATACTTCATTATCCTATGAGGTCACAAACTTTGGGTCTTTATCGGACTAAGTAAAGAACTTATAGACTAGGCCTATGCTGAGAATATTTAGGTTGTCGAATTCGTTGGAAAGAAAAGGGGAAAAACCAAACCAGTGTGTTGCAAGTGTATCTTGCAAGAAATCTAGCAACAGTTTGCAAGGCAAGCCCGCGCGAGCACTAGATGCGTTCACGGGCTTATGGGAAAGCCCACAAACAGGCCTCGCAAGCGTTGTCAAGCACTTGTGAAGGCCTACGAGGCTTGTTGAGAGCGGGCTTGCGAGAAAATCTTGCAAACCTAGGCTACTGCGGGCTTGCGAGATTCTCACGAACCCCACAGGGCCCAAGGCAAGCCCATGTGAGGGGCTTGCCTTGGCGGTAGGTTGCTCCATAGTTTCTCGTGAAGCAGCCCACGAGGGCTTGCAAGCCCGAATTGGATTAGTGTTTTATACTAATCCCACATCGGTTAGGGGGAGAAAATTTACTCCCCTTTTTTCTATAAATAGCCTACTTCCCCCCCCCTCCTTTAAAGTACTTCAACTCAGCCTTTCTATTTGAGTTTGACATCTTTTCTTCGTAATTTTTTTGCGAGATCCTCCCCGAATTCTACAACATCGTAAGAATTCTTTAGAATGTTCTTTCTTTTTGAAATGAGCCTTCTTAGTTAATAATTTTGGGTTGGTCTTCGAGCAGTCTATCAGCTGCTGTCTACCAACGAGTTCCTCCTCAATGGAAGTTTTGGTCGATGAAGATCCATGTGGATCAATCACAGAGGCTGTCCTAGATTGTAAGCTAGTGCTAACAGAGTTCTACCGAATTACTCTAAGGGAATGCCACACCAAGGGAAAGGCACGCATCAACTGGTAATGCTCTTAACTTATATGCTTGGTTTCTTTTAATAAGTTTTAAAAATCTGATATCATCTATGGAAGATTTCAAC
The DNA here is from genome assembly GCA_949673415.1 of Euphorbia schlechtendalii. Classification (NCBI taxonomy): domain Eukaryota; kingdom Viridiplantae; phylum Streptophyta; class Magnoliopsida; order Malpighiales; family Euphorbiaceae; genus Euphorbia; species Euphorbia schlechtendalii. Next base: position 7,733 of record CATIWQ010143662.1, on the reverse strand, counting down.
TTAGATTATATCAATCATGGTGATGCTTGGGAGATATTTTAGGGTTAATTTTAAGTTTTAAAATTTCACCTTACAACTTTGCATGTTCAAATACTATCCTGATTAACCAGTAGTGGTATCAGAGCCTACCTTATGCTATGCATGATTGATTGTAATATGTTTAAATTGATATTTTCCATGAATTGATGAAAGTATGCTATGCATGACTTAGGTTACAATTCCTGTTATAGACAATGATGTGATAACTAGATTAAGGTTTTGCTCAAACTTAGTCTAATTGTCATATAAAGTAGCAATGTTTAACCACACGTGTAAATGCTTTACATTGCGGATCATCCCATACTTCACTCAATTAAAGAATGAAATCTTTAAATCGTAAGTTATCCATGGTATAACAAACCAAAGTACCCAAGGGACTTTTATGACTTAGTTGATTTCTAGTATGGGAATTGGATTCTGCATATGGTTTTACAAACATGGTTTAAGTTGTTGAATGAAAACTTATAGATATAGGTGCAAGAACTTAAAGATGGACCTTGTTTATTTTGTATGCTATGTGGAGTCTTGGCATAATAGAATGATTATGATGTACTAGTCTTGAGCATGTTACCATAGATTAATAATTCCAAATAGCTTAAAATTAATATTATCATAATCATATCCATAGTATAAGACCTAGACTAGGGTGAGACCAGCGGCACCATTAAAATCCCTACAACAATATTAAGGTGGTAGATTATCTTCCAGTCATAAGTCATGATACAAACCTTATTAACAGATGTAAGGACATGTACAACATGCTTTCCCTTAACATGTATTTGGTCATGAGACTAGATGGGGTTAATGCCTTAACCAAATTGGGTTAGTTGTATATATCATTAGAGCTAATGCTAGATTGGAGACACATTTGAGAAGTTGTACAATTGGATACACACGTCTTGAGAAAGAGAACTCAAATGGATTAGCAATTGCATGGGATGCAAATGGACATGTTCCAACCATGATTGTATTATTATGGCTTAACCTGCTATAGAGGGGGTCATGATGATTGGTGATGGATGATACCTACTAAGGAAAATTGGTTGGACCTAATTTCCCGAATTTAAATAGAAGTGGCTATTTGAATGTAGAGAAAATAGTAGGAATTATGTATTTAATTAAAGACCTTATATTAAATGCCTGTACATATACTAGTGTCTAAACAACTTGTATCTTATATCTAGGTTGGATATGATCACTAATGAAAATACTCGCACTGATATATATCCTCTTGTTGACATAAAATATGATGCTTATAACTTTAATTAGTGGTTTGAGAATATTAGAGGAGTTCTTCAAAACAACTACCTGGATTACATTCTGATTGATCCAAGTCCCAAACATCCCGATAAGAATGCTTTTGCATATGAGATGAACGATTATGATGAGCATAAGGGAAACTGTGAGTTTGCTGCAAAACTCATGTTAGACCACATGCTCCCAAAGTACGCATGGTTGTACAATAGGTTGGATCTCGCAACCATGATTCATTATCTCAAGTCGGTGGAAAGTGTAGAAGATAAACTGTTCCATAGTAAATTGCAGGGAGACACCTCAATAGTAGAATTAGTTATAAACATATATGACAACTCAGATAAATAGAGAAAGTTGGGAGTTGAGTATAATGAGAAATCTTTGAGGGAAATAGTATTGAGGGCATTGCTCAATAAATATGATTTCTTCAAGAAGATGCTTAAGGAGTGTTCTCCCAACTGTGCCTTGACCTAACTTATGGACTTGCTCAAGATTTATGAGATTAAGTTTAGAAATAAACTCAAGGAGCAAGTGAATTCTAAGGACCTTAAGTTGAAGAAACTTAAAGGTTTAAAAGTTAAGAGAAAGGTCATGAAGAAGTTAGAGTTGAAGAGGGAAAATGTTTATCTTGGAACAAGCTCATCGGATGATGAGAGCTGTGGCTCAAATTTCTAGAGGTATGTTCATACTAGAGAGTTTCTTTATAGTTCCCTATGAGTCTACATGGGTATTGGATACTGGTTAGGTACTCATATATGTACTTCTGTACAGTGGTTGCGGAAGAGTAGGAGGCTTGCAAAGAGGGAAATGGAACTAAGAGTTGGAAATGGAGCACGGGTTGCTACAATGGTTGTAAGGACATATAGCCTTCATTTTCCCAGTGGCCTAGTTTTAGTTTTGAACAATTGCTATTATATTCTTGCTGTCACTAAGAATATTAATTTTAGTACACGTTTAGCAACAGAGGGATTTGAGATTTTATTTTCTAATAATAATTGTAAAATTCGACGTGATAATGTTCTTTATGCTTGTGAAATATCTGTTGATGGCATTTATGTTTTAAATACTAACAATGAAATTCTAAATATGAACATTGTTAAGAAATCGATATTAGATAATGAGAAATTCTCATACTTATGGCATTGTCATCTAGGCCATATAAATGAGACTCACTTAACTAAGTTACACAAATGTGGTGACTTGGGCCCAATGGAATGGGAATCCTATAGGGCGTGCGAACACTTTTTAAAGGGAAAGATGACTAAGAAACCTTTCAAAGGAAAAGGCCTATGTGCTAATAGTACCTAGGAAATAATACATTCTGATGTATGTGGTTCAATGAGTGTTAAGACACATGAGGGTTTCGTTTACTTCATAACCTTTATCGACGATTACTCATGATATGGTTATTTGGACCTAATGAGGAACAAGACTAAAAGTTTTGAGAAATTCAAAGAGTTCAGAACTGAAGTAGAGAAACAACTTGGGAAAATTATCAAGACCCTTGGATCTGATTGAGGCAGTGAATACTTAAGCCAAGAGTTTCAAGATTATCGAATGGATAATTATATTTTATCCCAGTGGATATCTCCTTATACACCCGAATACAATGAAGTGTCAGAAAGGAGAAAATCAAGCCCTACTCGATATAGTTCAGTCCATGATGAGCCAAGCAGAAATTAGTAGATCCTTTTGGGGTTATGCACTTTAGAGCACAGTTTATATACTAAACAGAGTACCCTCAAAATCAATTGATCAAACACCATACAAATTGTGGTATCGTAAGAAACTAACTCTTTCTCACCTGAGAGTTTGGGGATGTCCTGCTTGTGTAAAGAGGATAAGTTCAGATAAGCTACGCACTAAGTCTGATAGGTGTCTGTTTGTAGGTTACCCTAAGGAGACTATTGGTTATACCTTTTATGATCCCAAGGAACAAAAAGTCCTTGTTTCTAGAAATGCTCAATTCCTCGAGAAGGAGCATATACTTGCGAAAGCTAGTGGGAGAAATCTTGAGTTAGGCACTCTAGAAGATCAAACAGACAATCAACTAATTGTTCCTACACCTGTTGCACAAGAAAGTGTAAGCATAGAATAGCCTATTATAACACTAACATTGCGTAGGTCAGGATGGGCTCCAATCGCTCCTGAGCGATATATGTTTCTCATCACTAATGATAAACATCTCTTCCTTATAGAAGATGATGGGCCAAAGACATACAAAGAGGCAATGGAAGGCTCAGAGTTTGACAAATGGTTTACAGCCATGAGGTTAGAGATGGACTCCATGTACAGAAATCAATTTTAGAGCTTGATTGATGCTCCAAGTGGGATTAAGCCCATAGGATGCAAGTGGGTTTTCAAGAAGAAAACTGACATGGACGGTAATGTAATTGTCATGTCTTATTTCAGTATCAGTACGAGTATCATCAGACTTAAGATATTGGTCATATTGTGTGGAAGTTGCTATACTTTGGGTCATACTTATGCATACCCTGTTGTTAGGGTGATACAGAGATTATGGGTATAGTGATGATCGTTGGTTGATAAGTCGAGTAGTCAAGAAGGGATCCATCACACTTGATATAGTGATATAATGGGAGTTATACCTTAAGGCCTATTGTTGAAGTGACACACTCATAAACCTCTTATTAGAGTAAGAGATTGATAAAATGGGTTTCTAATTAATCTCAGTACATAAAGGCGAGTGGTGTTCTTCATGAACAAGTCTAATTCTGAGACAGCGACAACTACTACATGAGATAACACTTAATCTAAGATTTGTAATATAGATGGTACTTAACATGATGGAATGAGTGTATTCTGTTAGACATGATATATACCCAAGAGGCAATTATGGCAATATAACTTAATTAGTTATAATGTACAAATAGTTGTGTATTATTATTGATAATAATAATAAAGGTATCTTTATTATTTATCAGTTCTTTTGTTTAATTTATGCATCTCACTGGTATCATATATATGTGGTTTATATATGCACATAGATAAGACAAAGTCCATGACTACTTCATAGAGTAGAAATGCAAGGGCATAGTGAGAGCTCTATGGTGTGAGAACTGCACATACGTGTTACTATGAATAGTCTAAATATCCCTAGTCATAATTTCATTGAGACTGGGCATTAATGAAGCGAACAAACTAGCATGTTTAGGCTTACTCCTTGGATTAGATCTAGGCAGCCAATCTCACGAGTTGAAGGTGGTACCTTGAGTTAACACATGAATGTATTCAGGTAATACATTAGAGAACGCTTTAAGACAGACACTCGAAAATAACTATATCCATGCATTGGTGTCATGTCTTATTGTAGTAGCAGTACAAGTATCCTTAGACCTGAAATACCGGTTACCTTATGTGGGAGTTGTTATACTTTGGGTCATACTTATTCATACCCTGGCAATCAAGATGATATGGGTGATTACAGGATAGTGATGATCACATGTTGGTAAGCCCAGTAGTCAAGATGGGATCCATCGCTCCTGATAGAGTGATATAATGGGAGATGTACCTTAAAGCCTCTTGTTGAAGAGACACACTCATAAACCTCTAATCAGAGTATAAGATTGACAGAACGAGTTTCTAGTCAATCTTGATACATTATGGTGGGCTGTGTATAGGGAGAACCTGTAAGGCCCAGCTTGCGGGGCAAGGCAAGGAACAACACAAGCAGGCTGTGTGTTGGTCACCCCACTAATCCTACGGATCCACACAGTTGACCCGTTATTGAAAAAGGGGAGCTTTTAGCTTTCGTTCTCCCTATAAATAGCTACTCCCTCCTCCTTTTTAGATCACTTTAGCTCAGCTTTTCTCTCTAAGTTCGACATCTTTTCTTCGCGAGATTTTTCAAGATCCACCATGACTTTCTCCAAGAGACAAAGAATTCTTTAGAAGGCTCTTTCTATTTTGAAGTGATTCTTCGGTTTGGTCTTCGAGCGATCTAGCAGTTGCTATCTACTAACGGGTTCTACCTCAACGAAGATTTTGGTCGGTGAAGATTTGTGTGGATCAATCTTAGAGGCTATACTAGTTTGGAGGCTAGTGCCAATGGAGTTCTACCGAATTGCTCTAAGGGAACGTCACATCCAAAAGAGAGAGAAGCATGCATCAAATGGTAACGCTCTTAACTTAGATGCTAGGTTTCTTTTATAAGTTTTATAAATTTAGATTATATCAATCATGGAATTCTTAGGAGATCATTTAAGGTTAATTTTAAGCTTTGAAATTCCTCCTTGCAAAGTTGCATGTTCAGTTACTATCTTGAATAACTAGTGGTGGTATCAGAGCCTGCCTTATGCTAAGCATGATTTATTATAATATGTTGAAATTGATATTTTCTATGAATTGATTAAAGTATACTATGCATGACTTGGGTTTCATTTCCTATTATAGAAAATTATGTGATAACAAGATTAAGGTTTTGCTCAAACTTAGTCTAGGTGATTATCATATAAAATTAACATTTTTTACCACACATGTAAATGCTTTAAATTAAGGGTCATCCTGTACTTCACTCAATTAAAGAATGAAATATTTAAATCATAGTTGTCCATGGTACAATGAATCGAAGTGCCCGTGGTTATTTTTGCAGTGATTGGACTTGGCTGCTCATTCACTTTGAGGGGGCCTGTCCTACTTGGAAATCTCCATTGGTGTTAGGTTTAAGTGTACCCAAGGGACTTTTATGACTTAGTTGATTTCTAGTATGGGAATTGGATTAGGCACATAGTTTTACAAACATGGTTTAAGTTGTTAAATTAAAACTTATAGGCATAGGTACAAGAACTTAAATATTGACCTTGTTTGTTTTGCATTCTATGTGGAGTCTTGGCACTATGGAATGATTAAGATGTACCAGTCTTGAGCATGTTCCCTTAGAGTTAATAATTCCAAATAGCCCAGAATTATTATTATCATAATCATATCCATTGTATAAGACATAGACTAGGGCGAGACCAGCATCACCAATAAAATCCTTACAACAATATTAAGGCGTTAGATAATCTTCCTTTCATAAGTCATGATACGAATCTAATTAACGGATTTAAGAACATGTACAACATGCTTTACTTTAACATGTGTTTTATCATGAGATTAGATAGGGTTAATGCCTTAACAAAAATGGGTTAGTTGTCTATATTATTAAAGCTAATGACATATTGGAGACACATTTTAGGAGTCATACAATTGGGTACGCGCGTCTCGAGAAAGAGAATTCAAATGGATTAGCAATTGCATGTGATGCAAATGGATGGGTTCCAACCATGGTTGTTTTGTTATGGCTTGACCTACTATAGCGGGGGTCATGATGAGTAGCTATAGATGCTACCTACTAAGGAAAATTGGTTGGACTAAATTTTTAGAATTTAAATAGAAGGGGTTATTCGAATGTAGAGAAAATAGTAGGAATTATGTGTTTAATTAAAGACTTTCTATTAAATGCATGTACATCTATTAATCTCTAAACAAATTCTATCTTATAACTAGGTTGAATATGAACTCTAACACTGATATGCATCTGATTGATAACAAGTTTTACAAAGAAGACAAATTTCATGAGTGGTTCGAGTGTGTGATGTTCGTCACTTTTCTACTGATAAGTTTAATAACTTGTTCACAAGATTTTGGCTTTAAAGTACAGGTGTTGTCAATACCACTTATCAATTAGAAAAATGATGATAACTGCAAGTATACAGTTGCGATGTAGTTTTAAAAGACATCGAACCCACAGGGAAGGAACTAGTTCTAAAGACTAACAAGAGTAACGGAACAAAGAAAATAAAATAAATGATTTTATTGTTTATTGGGTAGGATGGGATATGATGGTGGATAAATGTATATAGATTAGAGTAGAAGAAATCAGTATAATTTATCCCTACGAACAAGTATAGCAAAGAAAACATGCAAAGTCAATAAAGATATTACGTACACTAGACTAATTTAACAAATCCGGTTCTAGTTATCCAGATATTCAATTATTCACCGTAGAGCAACACATGAAATGACTTTTCTAAATCTAATGCAAATGAATTAAGATGATTATATAAACCTGGATAACAATACTACTATGCTTAGTACAAGTCGCTCTCACATAGGCATATTTAGCAAGTTACCATTCCAAAAATGTTAGCTCACTAAACAGCTTTCTAATCACAGATCCAGTGATCATACACAATCTCGTTAACCCCGAAACTACTCTTAAATTTAACTCAAAAGCATATAACTTGATTAATATAAAAGACTCAACACGAAATACACATTATGACACATAGACATATCATAAACTTTGAAATAGAAAGTATAAGTAGAAAGCAAAGCAAATTTGTAAGGTATGCAAGTGAAAGCTAAATTTGATCAAACCATATCCACTCTTTAATGGGAGTCGTCAATTCCTACAATTCCTGTGTCTGCTTTGAATT
>CATIWQ010143632.1:0-10810 GCA_949673415.1 Euphorbia schlechtendalii | reverse complement strand
CTACTTCACCCCATGTCAAGTTATCACCTTCAAAAACTAATTCATTTTCAGCTGCTCCATTTCCAATATTAGCTCCCACGTTGAAGTTGTACTTTGATGGAAGTTTTTACTGATTGCAGAAGTGTAAGAAAAGGAGTTTTTTTTAATAGTCTTTGATTTTGAACGTAGCAATGTAGCATTAGAGATCTCACACTTTATTCTTAAATAGATAAATGAGATTTAAAACTAAAAACCTTTCAAATTCTAATTAGGATGCTTAATTATTAAAAAGAACCTACTTTCTCTACTTTCCATGTATAGTCTATTATTTTAAGTAAAATCTAATAAAAAGATCCCATCCTATTATAAATCTATTCTAGAAATTAGCATAAGTAATTAATTCCCATGTTCAGCCTCTTTTTTAATTAAGACCTTAATAAAAGCACCTTTCCCTTTTTTTAATGAAATATTTCCTGAATTAATTCAAATTAACTTGCCTCTTTGATGAGGCGCTGAGTCGAGCGCCTCAATACCAAAGCTGAGGCGCTCGCTTAGGTGTCGCCTCCTGATGTCGTGGCGCCTCTAGGTTGGAGAGGCGGTGTACCTCCGACTCGCCTCGCCTCACCTCAGCGCCTAGTCGAGCGCCTCAGCGCCTTTTAACAACACTGGTTGGATATATAATAATTTCAAAGAAAATATGAACACATATTTATGAGTTACCTAATTCTTCCAAAATACAACCCTTAATCCTTTTGACGACTTCTCAACATCATCAATCTCTTCATCATATATCATAATTCTTGAAAGAAACAGAGTTATCTATATACATGGATTATTTTTCGAGCATATTTTAATTTCCATCATTTTCTAACGCTATGTTCAAACTCCTTCAAAAAAGAAACCTACTCATCAATCTAGCAAATTTTGCAATCCTTTCCAGAGACTAACAAATATAAAACATAACTAAGTATTTTCATATGCACAGTAGACACAAAAATCCTTGTATATCCATTGGAAGTGCCGATGTCACTAAAATCACTCTTCCCTTAAAAATCTAAACAGCTACTATACATACAGATTCGGTTTTCTCAAAGGAAACAATAAAAATAAATTCTATTGGCATGCCTACATCAACAAGAGGAAATGACAATCAAAGTTTTTGTAATTATTCAAAACATGAAATCTGAAAAATGTCAAGCATTTATCAGTTCGTTTTTATGAGAACCAAAGAAGATACCAATATAGTAGTTAAAGGCGCGACCTTCAAGGCTTAAAATTTTTCCTTGAGAGCGCTAAGGCTCACCTAGGCGACTCCTAGGCTCAAGGCCCGACCTTGCGCCTTGAGCGCATCTTGGCTCCTTGACTACTATGGATACAAACAAGTAAGAATATGTATGGTTAAAAGTTCAAGAAATGCATAGCTTCTCATTATCACAAATTCGCTCTAAATTTTAACAAATAGAATCAATCAAAACAGGAGAAGCAACAATATTGTTCAAATATTGTCATTTCATCTTTAGTTCAAGCAACATAACACAATAAGATTCAAATTTTCTCATTCATGCGCTCTTCCTACAACAAAGAAATTCAATTTTAAGTTAAATAAATTTATCAAAATAGACTCATGGATAAAACAAATGTCTTCATTGCTTCAAATGGTTCAATTTATAACACAAATAGGAATTTCATTTGAGTAAAATACATAAACATGACATAACAACTTAAGAATTCACAGTGGTAGTAGAAACATACCTCTAGTTGCTCTATTCGTGATCTCTCCTCCTGGGCAATCTCTTCGGGAGTCTTTGTCCTCAAGAGAATTAGGAATATGAAACTCTGATACCGTTGATTGTTCTCCTTGAATCGAAAAATTCAAAATAGAAGAATAAACAAAATTGATTACAATTTCGTGAATAACTCCCATAGAAACCAAGATGAAGAGAAGAAAGTAATTGTCGAATAGAAAATAAGAGAATTAGGTTTTGATTTGCTCTAAAATTCTAGGAGTGAAAACTTGAAGATTGGTGGTTAATTAAGGAACGTAAATATGAGAATTTGAAAATATGAAAACAAACAGAAGAGAATAGAAACTTGCAAGGCCAAATCTGTAATTATGATATTACTCTAAGGCCAATCCCCTAAAAACCCTTATTTTCTAGTCAAAAAAGAGAGAGTCGAAAAGATAGAGGACAATAAAAGTTGAAAAATGGGAAAGAAGACCGGGAAAGAAAAATTAAGAGCATAAAATCAAAACAAATGGCATGAATTGCCCCAAAGTGTGGGGTTTACTAAAGATCCTCTTAAAATATTTGCATATGTAGAACCTTTGTCGATTTACTTGGTAAATAAACAAAATAAATTCTACCTCTTGTAAGGAGGTGAATTGTTATTTAAAAGTTAGAACTTAAATTAACTTCAAATATTGAAAATGAATTTCATTCAAGTTAGAAACGGTTAGTTCTTGTACTTCCATGACTTAATATTATATGAGACTCCCTCCGGAATATAACACTAATCATTGTAAACTTTTCATCAAAATTAAAAAAATATTTAATGCACTAATAAAATGATTAATTTATCAATTTTACTTTAGAATAAAAAACATTTTCTTACTGACAAACTTGTAAATTATTTTATACTTTATCTATTTCCTAATTAATACAAAAGTAAATAGGAAAAAATTGTTGAAAATTACATTGATATTTTAAAAATGACAAGTAAAAAAAACCAAAGTAAAAAATCTAAAATGACTAGTATTAAGAACAAGATGAGTATATAACTTGATTGTGGAATTAAATATGTTTATTGTGATCACCATTTACAGCCTTCTCACTGGTAATTTTTAGAATACAATGATGAAACCAAGTTGAATCCAGACGATTGACACATCAGAAAAAGAAATTTATAACACATGTTACAAGTGAAGGATATGTGACGGTATGGTAAAACATTATATTCGGAGCCGAGTATTTGGAATACTATGCTCTTAATGGAAAACATGTGTCCCAATTTATCCAAATATAGGGCTGCAGAAATCGCTTTCAGAAAGGTTTGCCTCGAATATTTGCCCTTCAGGATCTAAGGTACTTCTGTGTATTTTCTCCAGAATTCAAGTAACTACATGGTTTTTTGTATCGTTGTACATCAACAAAAGAATGAAAAAGCATGTCTCATTCCAATGGCAACAGTTTGACCAAAGCATTGCCCAAAGTCAAAATTCACCGAGACATGACATACTCACGAAATGAAAATGTGAGGAAACTCGAACTATGGTGAATGACTACAGATTGACTGAATTTACCAAAAATATGCACAACAGAAATAAAGCTACACCACTAAGATGCATTGAAGTTTCCTCAAACCATTACTATTCACGACTTGTACAAGTCAGATAGATTTGGAATGCTTAAAGGTTTCATACATCAATCACCGAACTGGTCCAAAAAATTTCAATTATCACCCCGAACTTTCAAAAGTTCCTGATTCGCCTTTGAACTTGCAAAAAATGCATCATTCTTCCCCCTCAATGTAACGTGTCACCTTTTGGTTAGAAAGAGAAATCAAAAAAATGACATGTTTGAAAAATCAAAACAACCAAAAAATGACACGTGACATTAAGGCCATGCTTAAATACAAACCATTGCAAAATCTCACAATGAGACGAGTGCTCGAAGATCGTCCACGCAAACCTTGTGTGCTTTTGCACCGGGAAGTCCAAAAGCTTCCTTTGCCAGCTTCTTCTTCCTTTCTTGCAACTCCAAAACCCTTTCCTCGATGCTATTTCGCGCAATCAATCTCACAACTCTGACATCCTCCTTTTGTCCGATTCGATGAACTCTATCCATAGCTTGTTCTTCAACAGCCGGGTTCCACCATGGCTCCATCAAATACACAGTAGACGCAACCGCAAGGTTTATCCCAGCTCCCGTAGCCTTAAGGCTAGCAAGTAAAAGAGTGGGGCCCCCCTCCCCCTCTCCAAATTCCTTTATCACTTGTGCCTTCTTTTTTGCATTCATCGACCCATCCAGCCGCAGCATCTTAAAACCTGCTGCTTTTAGAGGCTCCTCAAGTAACACCAACATCTTCTGAAACTGTGAAAATATCACGGACTTTAAATTCGGGTTTCTAAGCCTCGCTTCTGCGAGAAGTTTTAACATGAGAGTCACTTTGGAGGATGTAGTTTTAGAGGAAAATGATTCGTTGTTATTGGTCTCGGAAGATATAGGAGGGGCAGAGAACAAGTTAGACACTGATAAAGGAGCGCGACAAAGTGGGCAGCATGATTTAACGCGGTTTAAGGTCTTTAAGATGCATTGTCTGCAAAAGATGTGAGCACAGCATGTAATAACAGTATCGGTTGGGGGACACATGCAGATTGGACAGTCAAAATCTTCGCCATCTTGTAGCACAGAAACCATCTTTTCAAGCAACTCCGGGTTATTAGATACATCTGTTGGGAAGAAAAAATTTAAGTGGTTAATTAGTAACAGACAAACAGTTGAACCATAAAAATACCATGTTGAAGTTATTGCATCAAAAGCTTTAACCTTTCAAAATATATAAAACAATCAAGGCCTATTGCATCTATATAACCCTGAACTTGTTCAAAATAATCACTTTCCACCTTGAACTTTCAAATGTGCCAGATTCCCCCTTTGAACTTTTAAAATGCACCAATTTGCCCTCTCATTGCCACGTTTCTGTTTTTAATTGTTTCGACTTTTCAAAAATGCAATTTCCATATTTTCCTCTCTCCAATCAAAAGCTAACACGTGACACTGAGGGGGGGCAAACTAGTGAATTTTTGCCATTTTAGGGGGGTAAAAGATGCATTAAGCCAACAACCAATACAACAAAAGTAAAAAGATAATCAATTTGCCGATAGGATTCGATGACTTTCCTACTTTGGTTACTTCACTTTGCATGCATGAGCCAAAATTAAAATTATTGGTTAGCTTAGTCCCAATTGGAAGCTGTTCTAAATTCTTGAATCCACATATAACTTTTACTCGAAAAATCATTTTTGTTGTAGATTACTGATCAAGAAAATAGATTAACAATAAAAATCCAGGCCATTTCTATTCCAAGAAAGTAAAATATAAAATTGTAAGAAATTTGAATAATCAACAAAAGATGATACTCATTTCAACTATTTACAGTCAAAAGTAAACAATGAAGAATATTAAACTTGTAAAAGACTGATTTTGCAACTTTATTGTTAAAAAATTGTAGCAAAATGAAATCCAGTAACTACAAACGGAGGATAGTTCAGAGTTAACAATACCTTCAATACTGTTTGAAGGGAGTAAATTTCTGAGATCTGATGGACACAAGGCTAGATCATTACATATTTGGCGAAGTCGTAAGATTATGCAGAGTATTGTGGAATAATTGCGTGTTAGATTTCCAGCAGTGATGAAGCTTTGAATGACACCCTTAGCTTCCCCTTCCATTTGGTCATACAATTCACGTTCTTCTGCAGAAAGTTCGACAAAATATGTTTCTACAGTTTTTGAAGGTAGTCCTATCAAAGCCTTGTCTTTTGTTCTCCGCAACGAAATGGTCGCCATTAAAACCTGAAAAAAAAATTGAAAACAATTTAATAACATAAAAACTTGGAAGGACCTGTTGACAACAATGACATGTTTATTTCTGATTGCTAAGTACAGTACAAAGAGAATAAACTGCTTCTAAAAGCTGCAGAAAATGGTATTCACATGTACAGAGCTTTCAAGGCTTTAGTTGCCTAGTGCAGTAAACTATTAATTATTATTTACTACCATTAAAACAAAATCTTATAATGTATAAGGTAAAACAAACATACTAAATCACACTCTATCTAACTACCCATAACCACGCTCAAATCTAACTACCCAAAATCAAACCCTTGAAATTGCAAAATCCAGATATTATAGTTCAATCAAACTACCAAAGTTATCATATAGTACTTCGAATTTAGATTGTAGACTCCATAGATAAATTAAAACATAAACTTTCTAATTGCTAATCACTATCCGCACATGATCATATCCAAATTTCGTTTTCGTCATCTTTATACTCATCCTTGATCCTCCTGAAAGTAGTCTTCATCATCATCATCATTTAGAGAGCATGAAGCAACATTTTCAGCACAAGATGATATTATCACTTCCCCTAACTCCTTAGCCCAAGAAGAAATTATGAAATTGTGACTTGAGTGGGTTAATTTCATTTCTTTTTCATTTAGAAAAGTCAGATTGATGATATTGTATCTAATGAAATTGATATTGTTTCTTTAGTCTTACATTTCTTTCTTTTTAAATGACATATAATTACATTATAATACTCAATATAATACATAAAAAAAATCTCCGCAAAAAACATGGAAGAAAATTCTATATTTTGCATTGAGGCGCAAAAGGAGTGAGGCGCTGGCCTGGCCATTATGCCTCGAGCGCCTTCTGTTGCTACTTCTCTCCCTCAACTATCTTTCTTTCTTTCTAATTTCAATTTTTTATAGCTACTTCTCTCCATTTAGCCTCCGTGGTGTTCCAAAATACACCATAGGAAACAAAAATGAAGGTTTAAGCATATTTATTGCAAGAATATACGAAAACATGAAGCCATCAAACAACTCACGGTTCAATTCCAAAAACCAGTCTTACATGAAAGAGGTGGTAGCTTATAAACATGATGTGATGTATCATTTCAGGTAAATCGGGTATTTTCTCTGACCACATTGACAGCAAGTAATCTCCGAGGGTTCAACCCAAGTTGGTGGCAGAATTTTATGATCTTTGTCAAAATATGTAATATAGAGACTATAGATATAAGCTTCAATTCTTAAAAAAAATCTAGAATTCATCTAGGCGTTCATGCATCTAGCTTTTAAAAAAAGGTTATCAGGAAAAAGTACACTTGAAAACTAAACTGCCAAGTGCCAACAAAACTAACTATATTAAACTACCCAGTTTTGCTTCTTCCTTCTTCCATACCTGACATAATCCTGCAAACAAATCTTTTGTAATGGGGCAGCAACAAAAATTATAGGGTAAGGTAAAGTGAGGAGTGAATTCTCTCACGGACCTGAATAGCCAAGAGAATATATTGGAAGGCAGAGTGAAAAGCATTTGAAAGTTTAGGTAGTCGACTAGAAGGTTGGGAGAAGGGAAAAAATTCTTACACCAATTCATCTCTCTCAAAAGTTGCAATTAAATACAAATTTCCCCTCTAAGAGAAAAATAATGCAGAAAACGAGAACAATTGCCTCAGTGAAAAAGAGTAAAAGGAGCAAGCTAGAAACAATTGGTGTAATTCGAATTGGACCCCGACAGTTACAAAGTATTTTAATTCTAGGCATCAATACAAGAGCATAATTTAATTATGTGAAAACTGAAAACAAAATTTTAAATAAAAATAAAATCGGCAATACGATAATAATACCTGTAACCTTGAGATCCCCTTCTTATCTCCCTGAGAAAGTGGACGTTGCACTAGGCTTTGCCAGTAATTTTTCATGGAAAATGGTTCGAAATGCAAGAAAGCCATTAGTGAAAACAAATCCAAGGATCCATTTTGTATAGGAGTTCCTGTAACAACCCATCTACGCTTAGCCTTCAAATTGGTAACAGCTCGACTTTGTTGGGCATTTGCATTCTTGATGGTATGAGCCTCATCCAAAATGATTCTCCACCACTCAATCTTCTTGATTGGAGAGTCTTCCCAAGAGTCTTCACTAGCCAAAATACTATAAGTTGTCAACACTATATCTTGCTTTCTAAGCTCTTCAACTTCTTTAGTCCTTTCCCCATAATACAAGTACATCTTAAATGATCCATGTTTTGTGTGTTCTTCTAGTTGTGATATCCAGGTCGAAAAGACAACAGGAGGGCACACAATTAATGTTGTTTTTGTAGCCAAAAGATCAAAAAACCTATCAGTTTTGTCATTTGATGAAGTATGTACAGTTTTCTGCTTTTTTCTAACCGCATTTCCCTTCCTGCTCCTTGTTCTCTTTCCTTTCTTACCATCAGAAGTAGAAACTTCTTCAACTTCACATGTTTTCTCCCCCATAAATCTATTAATAATGTCACTACTCTCAAATTTATCAAAAGCAATCAAAGAAAGTAAAGTTAAAGTCTTTCCCAAGCCCATGTCATCTGCCAAGATTCCACCACGCAATGGCTCAGGCCTCTGATTCACGTGATAATTAGTCAAAACATTTACAAATTCCCCATCTTTTTCCTCCCAAAACGGAGGCAAATCCAATGAATTTTCTCTATTCATCAACCACCATAGACCCTGCTTTTGATGTAAAAACAGTTCAGACATAATAATATCCTTTGGAGGCTCTAGAATCCCTAATTCCCCTTTTTTAGTCACATTCTCATCAACTAGCTTAAAAATTTCATCTAAGTTTTTCAATCCACTTCTCTTATTCTTTTCTTTAACTACCGCAGCCTCAGAAAGTCCAAAACTAGCATTTGTTTCCGATACCAGTAGCAAACCACCACGCATTATTGCAGATTTAACATTATCAAAGTCATCAAACCTAGCGAAAATATGAATTTGACAAGGAATTTTAAACTTATTACCTGCGCTACGCGAACTGACTACAATTCCTTCAACAGTGACCTTGTGAGAGTCAATCAAAGGGGAAAGCACAGAAGCAACCTGCCTTTCAATGTGACCAACTTGAAGGGATCTTGTATTGAAAACTTTAATGGCATTCTGATCATAAGGATTAAGGGGTTCACGGACCAAACCTACCAATTCGCGGCCAGTGATTGAGCCGGAGTAGTGGCGAATACCTACAATGTTGGCGATGACGAAACCGACT
Organism: Euphorbia schlechtendalii; assembly: GCA_949673415.1. Lineage (NCBI taxonomy): Eukaryota > Viridiplantae > Streptophyta > Magnoliopsida > Malpighiales > Euphorbiaceae > Euphorbia > Euphorbia schlechtendalii. The sequence continues at coordinate 2,013 of CATIWQ010143632.1, read as the reverse complement.
AGGTAAGTGTCTGAAGAGGACTGAGAAGATGAAGAAGAAGAAGAATCATGCCAGTAATCGAGAGACAGCGGGAGGATAAGAGAATCTCGCCCTTCATCGAAATCCATTAGAAAACTGTTACTGTGCGGAGTCGGTGGGCGGTGGAGTTTAAGAAGACGGGGAGAAAGAGAGGTTTTTGAGGTTTGAAATGGAAGGGAAAAGGCGGTTTGAGAAACACCAATATTAAACTGTACGGGTAAACAAGAAATTCCATTCCACTCGTCAATTTAAAGGAAAACTGTAAAAATTCGAGGGTCTGTGATAGTGTATTTACACATGTTTCTTTTTTAAAGTGGTGAACCCTTTTTAAGTATTGAATTGTCTTACATAGTTTTTACACATGTTTCTTTTTTAAAGTGGTGAACCCTTGTTTTATTTAATAAATATTTATGTTTTACCCTCATTGATGGAGGGCTAATCTTATGTGTTAAGTAATACCATGAATATTGTCCGAATATTGCATGTGAAGTTATTATGCTTAGCAGACTGAAAATGCATGATGATAGTATAATTACGTGTTTTTATATGTGTTAATATATTTGTTAAGTTTATTTATTACTTTATATGTTAGACTGCAGAATAAATCTTAGAACCTTTATTATGACATAGAATTTTATATCATGATTTTCTAAACCTTTGCCATGCTAGTTTTTAATTAAAACTGGAATTAGGTTAGAATCTAAGACAGTCAGAACTTTTTAATTAGGCTCAAGTCGCATTCAGCCGTTGTTGCCATGGATAGGCGTTTAGGCTTTTGTTGTTGACTCTGCTAAAATTTAAGGATCTTGACAGTCTTTAATTTTGTAAAATTATCCTATGATTCTGTGTTCCTATTAAAATGCTTAGCATGGTGTTTGTTTTAGTAGATTATTGATGTATATCTTTATGTTATATTAAGTTAAAGATTTTATTCTGTATTCTGTATCATATTTATACGTATTTTACTGTTCATTTTTATACATATTTTTACTGTTCATTTACTGTCTATACATATGTCTCATATAAGTACTGTTCATATTACTGTTCATATATTCGTTTTTACTATTTGTATTTGTAATTACTGTTTATTTATATGTATTTTCTATTTGTATTTACTGTTTATTTATACGTATTCACTATTCATACTGCGTGTTTATATACTGTCATCATGTATGATCCGGTATTGAATTTTAATTATTTATAAAGTTCATTAAAATTAAATTTTAACTAATTAATTTATAAATTTAAAAACTCTCCGTCCATTTACGTGATATGTGTTGAATTATTGATGTTTTGGCCGCCGTACACTATGCATTACTATGCAACACTATACATGGGACCCTATGTTTTCTTATTATTTACGGTTGTGCCATTGAGTTTTCCTATAAATAGGATTCAATTTTTCTTATTCATTACACCTCAGAGATAAGAAATAAAATCTCTTTCATATTCTATCTATGCTTCTCTTCTTATAGCTATAATATCCTTGCAGTTATACTTTATTTCCAACACGTTATCAGCATGACCTTGCTCTGTCAAAAATCCAACCAAATATTCCTAAAGTAAGGTGTGATTTTTTTCTCAAATATGTCTCATTTGAAAAATCTTGAATTTGCTCCTCTTGATATATCCGGGAAAAACTACTTAACTTGGCTGCTCTATGCAAAAAAACATTTAAGATTACTGGGTCTTGATAGATTTATCATTGAAAATAATAATGCCTCAGCACAACATAAAGCATTGGCCCTAGTTCTTCTCCGCCGTCACCTTGATGAAAGACTTAAAGTAGAATACCTGATTGTTGAAGATCCTGCAGATCTGTGGAAACAGCTGAAAGACAAGTTTGATCACTTAAAGAAAGTATCTCTACCACGAGCTCGATATGAATGGAATAACTTGCGATTACAAGATAAAAAATCTATAAGTGAATATAATTCTGAACTTTTTAGAATTACTTCAATTTTTAAATTATGTGGAAAGCCAAAATCTGACAAT
>CATIWQ010143607.1:0-15535 GCA_949673415.1 Euphorbia schlechtendalii | reverse complement strand
TATATATATGGTTTTCTCAAATCAATCACTCTTTTACACAAATACAATCTTTTGCAAACAAGTTTTCTCTGTTTTATATATATATATATATATATATATATATATGGTTTTCTCAAATCAATCACTCTTTTACACAAATACAATCTTTTGCAAACAAGTTTTCTCTGTTTTTCGAAATCAAACACATAGCGAAATCTAGATATTACACTCTCTATCTATACACGCACACTATCATTCAATGCCTTCTAATCATGCCATAACCATACACCACAATGCATAACCCATGAAATTGATGAGTTTTGAACCATATTTATAGAGTGTGAAGGGTTGCGTCTATCCAAACGAAGAGTCGTGTCCATTGGCGAAGAGTTGCATCACTTCAATATGACTGGATGCGAAGATTCATCCTCATCCACAATGGAAAGGCACCTTTTTATGATTGGCTGACTTCCAAAAGGTGTCTTTCCGTTTGGTAGTTGATAGCGGTTGATGGTGGTTGATAGTTCTTATCCGGTGGTTAAAAGAAGAGAAGAGTTGACAAAAAATTGTCAAGGTCTCGACCACGAATGTATGTCACGACCATAAATACTTGGTTGGAAACTTTCTATTGTGAAGGTTAACAAGTCGCGACCACGATATATGTGTCACGATCATGACATGCCTTTTTCACATGATTCCTCTTTGTGATTTCTACTGATGTTTGACATCTTCGATCCTTTGCTAATTCTTTAAGTTCCACACATCTTTTTGCACCTTTTTCATTCCTTTTCTATAGAATTCCACTTTTGTTCAATTTACTTCTAAGATTTCTAGTTTCTGCATTTGCATAAAAAACAACTACTTACCATGTTAAATCTTTAATATGAAGTATAAAATGAAACAAAACCATATCATTTTATATTTGAAAATGTCATGATAATAAGTGTGATTATACACTTATCATTCGCGTCTCGTTATTCTTCAAAATAGAAAGTTGTCAACCATTAGTCACGATTGCGACATGTAATTCACGGTCGTGACTTGTGACGGTTATTTATTATCTCTTATCAATTACCAATCACCAGATAAAAACAATCAACCGCAATCAACTACCATTAACTACCAACTGAAAAGACACCTTTTGGAAGTTAACCATTCATGAAAAGGTGCCTTTCTATTGTGGATGAGGATGAATCTTTTCATCTAATCATATTGAAGTTATGCAACTCTTCGCCAATGGACACGACTCTTCATTTGGATAGACGTAACCCTTCACACACTATGAATAGGGTTCGAATCACACCAATTTCGTACATGGTGTTTTGGCATGAATAGAAGGCATTGAATGATAGTATGCGTGTGTAGATAGAGAGTGAAAATTTGTAGATTTCGCTACGTTCAAAGTCTTAGCGAGAAAATTATATAAGTGATTCGATTCCTATTTCGATCACTATATTTCTACACAAATTCGAGCGTTTGTTGTATGAGTGTAATTGCAAAGCACTTATCAATAACAGTTTTCGTTCTTCAACATTCTTTTATTCGATATTCACAAAGAATAGCATCCTAGCGGAGGTTCTGTACGAGTCGAGACCGAATTCAAAGTAGACGTAGGAACTGCTGGAATTGATGGCTTCCATTATAGAGTGGATACGGTTTGATCAACTTTAGCTTTCACTTGCATACCTTACAACTTTACTTTATTTTCTGCTTATACTTTCTATTTCAAAATTTATGATATGTCCATTTGTCATAACGAGTATTTCATCTTGTGTCATTTATATTAATCAAGTTATATGCTTTTGAGTTAACTTTAAGAGGGATTTCGGGGTTAACAAGATTGTGTATAGTTACTAGATCAGTGATTATAAAGCTGTTTAGTGTGCGCACATTTTTGGAATGGTAACTTGCTAAATATGGCTATGTGAGAGCGACCCATACTAAGCATGGTAATATCGTTATCCAGGTTCCTATAAGTGTCATAATTCATTTACCCTACACTTAGAAAAGTCATCTCATGTGTTGCTCTGCGGTGAATTATTGAATATTAGGGCTTCTAGAACCGTATTTGTTGAAGTTATTTACTGTACGAAATATTCTTGATAATTTTGCATGTTTTTCTCTGTTAAACTTGTTCTTAGGGAATATCTATATATTTTACATCTTCTCTAGTCTTTTCATACATCTATTTATTCATCTGTCTATCATCCAAACCCTCCACTCAAAATAACCTATTTTCATTTATTCCGTAACTCTAGTTGGTCTTTAGAACCGAATCCCTTCCCTGTGGGATTGATATCTTTTAAAACTACATCGAAACTATATACTTGCAGTGGTTAACATTTTTCTATTTAGATAAGTGGTATTGACAACACCTATTCGTATTTTGAACTTTTATCTTATCAGTAGAAAAGTGGGGAACAAGGTTTTTGGCATCATCACCGAATATAAGCCCTCTAAATTAGTATAGTCAAAACCTTGCGAACAGTCCCAAACCAACCAATTTCGTGGGTGAGATGGTGTGATTTGGTTTATGAAGAATGCGTGTATGCATAGATAGAGAGTGAAAATAATATAGATTTTATTACGTTCAAAGTGTTAGTGAGAAAAATGTATAAATGATTCGATTCTTATTTCGATCACTAGATTTCTCCACAAATTCGAGCAATTGTTGTATAAGTGTAATTGCAAAGCACTTATCAATAAAAGTTTCTATTCTTCAACATTCATTTATTCGATATTCACAAAGCATAGCATCCTAGTGGAGGTTCTGTACGAGTCGAGACCGAATTCAAAGTACATGCAGGAATTGCGGGAATTGACAACTCCCATTAAAGAGTGGATACGGTTTGATAAACTTTTGCTTTCACTTGTGTACCTTACAACTTTACTTTATTTTCTACTTATATTTTCTATTTCAAAATTTATGATATGTTTATGTGTCATAACGAGTATTTCGTCTTGCGTCATTTATATTAATGAAGTTATATGATTTCGAGTTAACTTTAAGAGTAATTTCGGGGTTAACAAGATTGTGTATAATCACTGGATCTGTGATTATAACACTGTTTAGTGAGCCAACATTTTTGGAATGGTAACTTGCTAAATATGGCTATGTGAGAGCGACCCCGTACTAAGCATAGTATTATTGTTATCCAAGTTTTTATAAGTGTCATAATTCATTTACCCTAGATTTAGAAAAGTCATTTCATGTGTTGCTCTGCAGTGATCTATTGAATATTTGGGCGTCTAGAACCGTGTTTGTTAAAGGTATCTAGTATATGAAATATTCTTGATGATTTTGCATGTTTTCCTCTACTGTACTTGTTCTTAGGGAATATCTATATAGTTTACATCTTCTCTAATCTGCTCATGCATCTGTCTATTCATCAGTCTATCATCCAAACCCTATAATTTATCTTATTTCTTTTATTCCATAACTCTAGTTGGTTCTTAGAACCGAATTCCTTCCCTGTGGGATCGATATCTTTTAAAACTACATCGCAACTGTATACTTGCAGTTATCATCATTTTTCTATTAATAAGCGGTATTGACAACACTTGTTCATATTTAGAACTTTTATATTATCATTAGAAAAGTGGCGAATAGTGTCAAGACCGTGTTCTTCCATCCACCACTGCAAAGGAAAAAATGAAATAAGAGAGAGAATCAAATATAAAATAGAAATGTTGAAGTAAGATTCTTACCCTTATAGGGTAAGGGAGCTCTAGCTCTGCTTCCTTCGTCTCCTTAGAATGGAGTGGTGAACTTTCACTCCTATCCTCCATGTCCCCTTTTAGCCTTTTTGAGAGGGATTCGACATGGGAGGCGAACTGGGCCCTCTTTGGGGTAGCAGCAGTAGGAGAGGGGACCATGGGTTTCCTAACCTACCTAGCACGCCTCTCCACCTCAGGGAAATCAACATCCCATATCATCGGCCTCGCTCCAGTAACACCCCCATTATCTCCCGCCTCATCGGCATCCTCTTCATCACCCTTCGCAGCGGTATCCTCCTCACCCTTCTTCTCAGAAGAGGAAGGGATCTCCACAATTGCAGGGTCGGAAGGGAGCCTGACTTCATTTATTTCCTCCACATCTCAGAGGAGTTGGTCCATTGAAGCGCGGTCAGGGCTCTGATCCGGGTTTATCGTTTGTATCTCTCCATCATCAGCACCGCGGTTAGGAGGATTCACTATATGGGTTTACATCAATTCTGTAATAAAAGCAGTCATATCACCAGGACAAACAGCCATTCCTACAAAAGGAAAACATGAAGTAAATTGACAATAAAGAGAAACAAGAAAGACTTATAAGGGAGCCCCTAGGGGTTCCTGACTACAGTTAAAATCTCATTATCTAGCTTGTAGCGAGCGTTATTCGACCTGGGCTCATTTCCAGTGGATAGGAGTCGAATTCAATTAGTCTAACACAAAAATAATTCAGTGTTGGTTGAGGCTTAGACGACCATCCCTCATCCAGGTGGTGTAATTGGTAGGGTCATTGTTCCATGTTGTAGGGAAAGGGAAATCTTCCCAATCATATAGTGAGCCAGCTCCAGCATTAGTTTCCTTCCTGACCCAGAACCATTGTTCCTTGATATTTTTTACGGAATCAAGTTTAACGATCAGCTTGGGCATGGCTATTTGGTACATTTTCCAATATACCAAACAATTGGGCTACATGGAGACTGGGTGATAGAAGCGTCTATAAACTATCTCGTCTAGATGAAGCCCTAAGTCTTGGCAGAGTTTATCAAGGAGGGCGAGCTTGATCCATGTGGGATGCACACTTGGCCTGGGGGGATATTGAATTCGCGCAGAATAGAATAAATGGACGGACTTAACGGAAGGTGGAATCTCACTCCATGTGCTTTTCAAAGATAGTAAACATTCCTACGAGAGGGGTGTTTAGGCTCTTATTCTTATGAGGAAGAACGGTCAATAGCCCCACCTTATTTGAAGTTACAAGGGTAATTTAGGTGAGATGCTCATCAGCCATGAGGGAGTGAACTTTGATGTCCACATCTAGACCAATTTCTTTCTTCTTATTTTTAGGTTTCGGAGCAATTTCAGGGTTAATAAGGGTTAGGTCTATACAGTACTCGGCGGTCAATTTGATATGAGAAAGGGGGGTATAGTTGCGTGGGGGCTCAAAGTTGGAGGTTATTCCCTCAGAAGTAGTAGAGAAGGCTGTGAATGGGACAACGGAGATATGGCGGGGGTGGTTTTCTTATGGGTTTTATAAGCTATGATAGAAGTAGCAAGATAAGGAGAAGGAACTTACTGAAGAGAAGTAGAGGAAGCAAAAGCTGAAATCAATGGCAGAACTCAATAGCAGACTTAGTGAAAGCTGAGCTAATTAAATTGGTAAAGCGCGGTTACGAATTTTTGCATAGGGTCGATCAAATATCCGTAGAGAGTCTAAACCCTAGTTTGGACTAGTACGCCTGGATCAACACAAAATCCAGGGGCCAAACCAAGTATTATATATGAAGAAACTTAGAATAGTTCATTGGCTGTTTAAGCTTGATATCATTCAGTATGGTGGATCGGTGCTATTATATTATTCTACTTGCCAAACCAAACGTCGAAATTGCTATCATTAGTGTATAATTTCTAAGGAGTGCGGTAGTTTAATACTTATAAAAGCTAGACCTATAAGAGTCTAGCCCTGACTAGGGGGGACTTATGATAACAACCCTCCTTATGGCCCAAGAGGCCCAGCCAAATGTAATAAAGACCTACGGTTATGGCTGAGTTAGTGTACGAGAGCGATTTGTGCATCATAAGAGAGGATGGTGCACTATGGTAGCGGTTAACCCCAAGATCTCTGTATGACCCGAGCGGTTATACAATCTCCTATAGGAGCTATAAATACCCTTTCCTTTGAAGAAGTTCGGGTAAGTTATTCTAAGACGCATCAATATTCTAACAATCATGCTCCCGCCCTTGTACTAACTTGAGCATCAAAGAGTTTTCGCCGGAACCCTATCTAACGTTTGTTTGTGATTGCAGATAGCCACGCTTCGGATCACGCAACATCACGTGGCAAGGGAGATGAATGGAAATAAGGATTTGCTTGGATCATGGATTTCGGTTTGATGGTGGAGGGAAAAGAAACGAAATCAGGTGTTGGGAGCATAAATCCTATTGAATATATGGGATTTGAGAGGGAAACTCTTCCCCTCATTTCCACCATTTATGTTTATGCTATTTTGGTGGAATCTCATGGGATGGTAATATTAAATATCATTATACCATGGCCTAATGCATCATAAGGTGCCCAACTAATCTCGTGCCCACCCCACCTGAACTTTTAAGATGATCTTGTAGTTATCTCAATCTTTAAAAGTGCACCGTCTAACTTCATCTATCTTATGTGGCAGTTGACAATGCATTCATTGAAATTCAAAGCACGTGTTGAGTTTTAAAATTTTAATAAAACATTAAAATAACAAAACACAAATTGGTACATCACTTATCCACCGTTGGGTTTAATCAATCGCGATTTTTTTTTAAAAACCCCCGGAGAGGCGATTTGTCTCTCCAAAAGCTAAAAGGTTGGAATGAGAGAAAATTTCGGGGCGAGGTCCCCAACTAGGTTGGTTTCCTCGCTTGCCTACAAAACTCTCGTCCCTCTTTTATTATGAAAAATGATACTCAAGATGAGTAACGTATTAGTTACATGAACGAACTAGCCCCGGGTTTACAATGATGTCCGATACCGAGAAGCTAATTGATTATTTGTTACATTTGAAATAAAACCATGATTGACTCTTAATCAATGGTGATTGATCAATAATGCTTATCAATGAAACCTGGTTTGATAATTACATAGAACAACTTCCCAACATCTTTCTCTAACTTAATCACCTTCTTTCGTTTCATTTCTTTTATAATTCTTACACAACTTACTCCCAATCAGATGCTAAGATGAGAGATGGGAGAGATTACGATGAGGAAAAGGGAAATCTCTAGGTTAGTAAAGAAAGGTAAATTGCTAAGTTAGGAGAGAGAACAGAGAAGAGGTAGTTTTTATACCTAAATTTAATTTTAAATAGTTTTTAAACCTAAATTTAATTTTCAATTTTTTTCTTTTATAAATTTTGGTGTGAAATGAAAGAGTGGGAGAAAGTTCCGCCACTATTTTTGTGTTGTCCAATACAACAACACTTTCATAACAGTTGTAGGTAATTGTGTTTTTTTATGGATTTTTATTATATACGGCAAAACTTTTAAAATCACTAAGTATTGTTGTAAGTCAATTTTTCATCCCAGCCGCAATTCTTTCGATGAAAGGCTTTTAGTATGAGTTGTCGTTGGCCATCTATGTTATAGTGACTCAACCGATCAATGAACACCCCCATCTTGAGATGTGGATTAATGACTTTTAAAATATGGATAAGCACTTGAATGTGCCTTTTTACTCATCTTGCTCTTAACACTCCAACCATTCACTTCATTCTTAAGTTTTCCTTCTACCTTATTCATCAGTACTTTTGTAGAAACCTAGTAGAAATCTAGATGAAATTCGGTAAAAACTTAGAAGAAATCTGGTACAAACCTAATAAAAATCTGGTAAAAACTAAGTAAAAATATGGTAGAAATTTGTTAGAAACCTAGTATAAAAATGGTGTTTAGTGAAAAATCTCAAGACATTTGTCTTGGGACTAAACTAAAGGAAGGTATCCCTGAACCAATATAATATCTCGTGTGTAATTTTCATCATCCCTTGCCTTCACTTTATATTTGATATTTACTTGATGCAAATCTTTCGCATTTGAAGAATTTATATTTTTGACTCAAAACTAGCAACTGAACCCAGTTCGCTAAGCTTTAACTTAAAATATATGAACATGTTAATTGTTTCATTTATTTTCAAAATCAAAATTGTGAAATTTTTTGAAATCAAGGTTTGTGGTTTCAAGAAAATGTGGGCTCTACTAGGATTTCTTCCCATGGCTGTCAAATCTGATCGGATTTAATCTCCATCCGATCACAGTCTTTTCCAGCCTCTTCTCTTCTCCATACCCTCTTTTGTCTCTTTGCCTTTCACAAAACCTAAAAACCTACGTTTTCCTCACAACCTTTTTCAATATTTTTCTTCTTTAGAATCTTGATGTCAATATGGCTACCGATTATTCTTCTGCTAATTTTCTTGCTTGTCTCTTTGATAATCAAGTCTCAGCAACTAAATTGAATTCTTTTAACCAAGCCCCTTCAGAATTGTTGAATGCTAAGAACCTTCATATGCTCAAATCGTTTAGGGTGGGTGATTGATCTGATTCTAGTTGGCTCATCAACCACTGTTAATGATAAAGGAGGATGTAAATCGATGAAGATTACTCAATCGGTCTACGATTTAACATGTCAGAAATCGCAAGCTTCAAAGCAATCTAACGACGACATTCATTCTCTGATCTCTGATGTTGGCAGCAGCTTTAAGGCAATCAAAGTTCCGCAAGTTATTTATGAAGAGAGGCTTAAAGCTTGTCAATTTTCAGCTATTGCGAAACTATCGTTGATTAAAGGGGATTCTCTTTGGAAACATTCTGATCTAAAAGGTAAGTTGTCTAAAATATAGGAGATTTCATTGAATTGGAAATTGATTTCGCTAGGGCTGAGTTTTTACTAAGTGATAATGCCTACGGAGTATTTAATTGCTAGGGTTTGGCAAAAAGGAAATTATAAATTTACAACCGGGAACAATGATTTTTTTACACTTGGAAACCTGGTTTTGATCCAGAATCGTGTAAACCAACATCTGCCCAAATTTGAATAAGGATGTACAACTTGCCAAGGAAATTCTGGGATAAGTGCATCTTATTTAGTATTGCCTCAGGCATTGGAATTCCAATACGATTTGACAAGAATACAATGGAAGGAGAATTTAGGAATTATGCCAGAGTTTTGATTGATGTGGATTTGATGGAACCCTTAAAGGATCAGATTAGGGTGGATATGACTTTTGACAAATTTTGGGTAACATTGGAATATGAGAACATCCCTGATATATGTGCAACTTGCAAGTCAATAGGGCATTCAACAGTGAATTGTAAAAAGAATGTCGGGGTTGGGAGGAAACCGATTAATGAAAAGAAGGAAAGATGCATGCCAATAAGCAATGTGGGAGATCTCGCTCTCATTCTTTTTGGTGAGTTAAGAAGAGTTAGGTTGAAAAGGAAAAAGATCGCTCTCTTAGTTGTGAGTGTCATGAAAATCACAAAGATAGTGATTCAAAAGTCTCAGCTAATGGTTATACAAGTGAGGAGGTTGAAGATAATCACTCTAATTCGACTTTTAAGCAAAGAGAAGGGAAAGTTGTAGTTCACGAAAAAACAAATGTAGACTCGAATAGTGTGGATGAAACCATTGATATGGACAAGCTTGAACAACGAAGACAATCCATTAAGTCCATTATCATCAAGCCTTTGGAAATCCCCAAAGTTAACCTGGTGGTGGATCTAACGGATAAAGGGAATGTCACCATTAGGAATAAAGAAAGAGAGGCCTTGGTTAGTAATCCTATACATGATCAGTCACGTGAAAAAAGTGAATGGTTTACTATTAAAAAGAAACATAGGCAATAACCGAAAAATACAAATAGTGACTAGGATTGGTAATGAGCCAGATCTGGATCCGATCTAGACCCATATAATCACAATTTCAAGGTTGTTACAAGGTAGACGGTGTTTGTGCCAGCCTTGAAATGATGAAAATATGAGTTCATATCAGATCCATATCTGACCCATTGTCATCCCTAATCATGATCGAAAAACTGTTAATCTCAGAGGTAGAGGCTCACCCTCACATACAATGCTTGGAAGACGGATGCTGGTAAAAAAGAGAGGCAATTGATTATAGCTAATATTCAATGTGAACGTAAAAAACTGGATATATATTCTCCTACTTAGGGATTTTAGGTTTTTTGTCTATTAAAACTTACGAGACTCACCTTTTGGTCTTTGTTTTAATATTTTTTCTTTTGTTGTTTTCATTTTTATCTTAATAAAATTTGAGTCGGGTTTTGCCAACCCAACTTCATTAAAGAAAAAAGGTTTGTAGTTTCAAATTTCAAAAGTTTGTATAATCAATAAATAGCAATTTTGTCATTTTGAAATTAAATTTTCTCAAGTTATTTAATAAAAAAGTACATATTATTGATAAATTATTTGTCAAATATACAACTGTTTTTCTTAATTGAACATAATGAAATATCTTCTTGAAATATTTAACAATAATTTAAAACTGGAAAGACAAATCTCATTTATGAAACTGCCCCATGCCTCAACCAAACCCTAATCGCCGCCTACCTCTCCTCCACCCTCTACGGGCATCCAACTCCGATTACCTCCCTAACCCTAACCACCATCCTAGCCCTGGTTCCCATGCCCCCTCATCTCAAACCAAAATCTACTTTGAAAACTATCCTAGCTCTCATGATGCTTCAGCCCTCTAGAGGGTATTCGTGAAATATGGTATTCATGGCTCCGTTTACGTTGCTCGAAAACACAATGCTAGAAACCTCAATTTTGTGTTCTTATCGACTAATGGTTCACTGCCTCTCCATGAAGTTTTATACTGCCTGAACTCTATATTTATTGGTGCAATTCACCTTCGAGCCTTCAAGGCGAATTATGAACGTAAAACTTCAGTCATACCTTCACATAGTCGCCAGCTCCCAGTCCGTACCGTGAGCAATTCCAAAACCAATCATAGATTTCGGGATTCTACTAGGGGTAGCTGCTCCTATGCTGAGGTTGTTTCTTCGAAGGAGAAAACAGTCGATGTGGTGATTGATGACAGTTTCCCTGCTGCAGGTTGGACTTCAGTTTCGTGTATTGCGAGAGTCAGAGATATATCATTTATCCCTAGACTATCTGAGATTATTAAGGATCGAGGCTTTTCCATGAAATTTGTTGCACCGTTAGGCGTTGAACAGGTAATTATTTCTTTCCATTCGAAAGATGCTCTTCTGGCATTCATTGAGAACAATTGGATTTTTGTAAAGGATTTACTTTATGATGTTGCATTTTTTCCCATGGATTACAAGTCATCTGAGTGCTTGGTTTATGTAGGCTTTCTGGGTTTGCCCCAGGCTTGATCACCAAGGATTTCCTTTCACATTTGGGGAGTTTATTTGGGAAAATAATTCATTTTGACTTTGATTTTATCTTATCGAATAGATTAGACGTCATCTCCTGTCTCATGTCTGTCCCCTTGGATTATTGCGATCAGATAATCAACTTACGTAAAGGTGACTCTGTTTTCCCTATTACGGTGAAATTCTGACAAGCAATTGCTTGCTCCTCCTATGCTGTGAGCACTGCAACATCTGATTTTGATAGTGATAATAATTCAATCCCAAACCCGAATGCTTCCTCTTCTTTTTTTAGTCGATGGAATGCTGAAACAGGTTCACCAATTTCCCTTCGGAGGTGCTTTCTCAGCCAACATCAATTCCTCATATTTCGTTAGATAGCATTGTTGATAGGGTGGAGGAATCTCGGCCTAGTGATGATTCTTCATTAGGGCCTGACATCAGTAACATGAACAGAGTTATTCTCCTCTCTCGTGATAAATCTTCCAATGAAAATGCGTTGACTTTTGATTTTGGAACCAAGCTGGGATTATTCAAGGAGAGTCATAGAGATGTCATTTTGGATACCATGGATGTGATCTCCGCTTCTTAATTGTTGCGGCTGCTGGTATTGCTTGGTTGTTAATTTTTGTTATGTCTTTTAATATTGTTGGTTGGAATTGTAGAGGTGGACTTGGTAATAAATTTAAGCAAGACTTTCTTCAGTCTATGTTATGCAAGCATAATGTGGATTTCTTGGCTATTGTCGAAACCAAAGTGTGTTCCGTTTCAGATTTAGTGGTTAGATCTATCTAGGGTCATAATAATTTTGACTCTTTTGTAATTCCATCCCAGGGGCAATCGGGTGGTATTTTGTTGACTTGGAACTCATCCTCCATTCGATCTATTGTTATTCATTCAACAAATAGGTGGGTTCTTCTACGCATTAACTTACTCCATTTATCTCTTCATTTAATTACAATCTATGGCTCTACAAATAGTGAGGTTCGGAATGCTATGTGGTTGGAGCTGCTGTCGTGGTTAGGGAATACAATAATGTACTCATTTATGGTGATTTTAATGAGATTTTGTCAACGTCAGAGAGATCTAGCAGGAGAGTGCAATCTAGTATGGGTTTTTTCCAAGACTTCGTTAGAGAATCGGAGGTTCATGACCTTCCTCTTCATGGCCGTAATTACACATGGCATAATAGCGTTGCTCATTCTCGTATAGACCATATTTTAGTCTCTTCCGACCTCTTGGATTTGTGGCCTTCGATGATTACCTCGACTCTTGATAATTGCCTTTCGGATCACTTAGCTATCGTGTTTAAATCATGACCAAGCTTTCATAGAGGATCGAAACCGTTTTGATCACTTAACCTATGGTGGGATGAGCTTAGTTTTTTACCTTTCATTTAGCGGGAGTGGGCTGGTATTATTGCCAATCATGGCAGTGATGATATTTCACTCAAACTTCACCTTTTGAGTAATTCAATTAAACCGTAGCATGATACAAACTTTAGTCAACTTGAAAAGAGGATTTGGGATCAAGAATCGATTGTACTAAATCTTACATCAAGTGATATTGATCATCCTCTTACGGCTACCATCTCTATGCAACTTGCAGTGGAAAAGAATACTCTCCTCCTTCTTCGCGGTAATCTTGAGAAGTTACGACATCAACAATCCCGGGTAGCATGGACTTTATTGGGAGACAACAACACCTCTTATTTTCATTATGTGGCTTTAGCTCATCATCGTAACAATCAGATCCTACAATTGGAAGTTAATGGGACATTGATCTCGGATGTGGCGGGAATCACTTCGGTGATCCGGGAATATTTTGGGAACCTTTTTGCTGCTGCCCCCAAAGTTCCTTATTCACTACATGGACTGGATTTCAAGCGAGTTTCGGAGGCACAAAACAATTTATTGGAATCCCCTTTTTTACTTGATGACGTTTAGAATGCTATATGCGATTGTGGAGAGAACAAAGCACCGGGTCCAGACGGTTTTAAATTCCATTTCTATAAACGGTTTTGGGATGACATAAAACCTGAAATTATGCGACTAGTCAATGATTTCCACTCCTCTACTCGACTGCCAAGTTTTATTAAGACCTCGTTTACGGTTCTTATTCCGAAAGTAGCTGGAGCGGCTTGTCTTAGTAATTTTATAAAATTTTTACCAAATTGTCAGCATCGAGACTTCAATTGGTTCTACCACACTTAATTTCAAACAACCAATTTGCGTTTATCAAAGGTCGTAGTATACACGATTGCTCGTTTCTAGCTTCAGAAATCGTAAATAAATTCCATTCTCGTCGCTGTTCATGCATAGTTCTGAAGTTGGATTTTCACAAGGCTTTCGATAGTGTTTCTTGGGATTATATTGATGCAGTTTTGGCTCGAATGGGGTTTCATAATAAATGGATATCATGGCTTTCTAACTGTCAGAAATCATCTTCGACTTCTATTCTTATTAACGGAACGCCATCAACTCTGATCAGGATCTATAAAGGGGTTAAGCAAGGGAATCCACTTTCACCTTTCATTTTTGTCTTGGTAGCGGAAGGTTTAAAGCAGATGATGGATGCAAGCATTAATGCGGGCCTTCTACCGAGTTTTGCAGAAGAGGATTCTATCCCATCTGTTTCACTTCTCCAATTTGCGGACGATACGCTTTGTTTCTTACCTCCAGACTTGGAGGCGCTCCAGAGTTTCATTCGCATACTCAAATGCTTTGAGCTTATATCCGATTTACGAATTAATTTCCACAAAAGCACGTTACTTGGCGTTCACTGCTCGGATGCTTTTCTTCAATCGGGTGCTTCGCTGTTGGGATGTCGAATTGAAAAATTCTCGATCACTTATCTTGGCACTCCTCTTTTTGTCAATCGGTTGCCAATAGCATGTTGGGATCCTTTGGTGGGAAAATTCAAGAAACGTCTTGCGAATTGGAAGGGTCGTTGTCTTTCATATGCTGGTCGACTAATTTTCATCAAATCTGTACTATCCTTCCTTCCAATTTATTACATAAGATGTCATCTTTCGTTAATGTTACTTTAATGAAACTAATACAGAATTTCTTATGGCGAGGTGATTCGGATTCAACGGGGATTTGCAAGATTAGTTGGGTAACCATTAATCTACCTTATCGGCTAGGAGGATTAAATATTACGGATTTTTCCTTAATTAATTCTAGCCTCTTGTTCAAGTGGATTTGGAAGATTAGAACAGCCGATCGAAACTCACTTTGGTATACTTTTTGCATTGCTGGTTATGATTTTTCATCTTGGGCTAATTTAATTAACGTGGACAGCCACGTCTTGTCGCCTATTTGGAAGAGGATAGCTACATGTTGTTTTCTTGATAATGTGAAAATGGATATGTTTTTGGCTAACTGCCGTGTGGAGATTGGCAATGGAGTTGCATCTTCTTTTTGGTATGACAATTGGATGGTGGAAAAACCTCTACAACACCTCTTCCCGGACATTTATTTATTATGCAACAACAAACGATGCTCAACCATCTTTCGATGCTTGGCTATCTTTGACTCCAATTATTTTGGCCGACCATTTTGGAAGAGGAATCTACGTCTATCACAATGAGAACGCTGCTGCCAACTTCGGACCTGGATTCGGTTAGCTGTGCCGAGTCTTTTTATTGCTACTGGTGTCATTAGGGAGCAGCCACAATTTGGGGATCATGATGACAGGTTTTTATGGTTGAATGGGCTGCCAAAACAATACTCGGCAGCCTCATTCTACAACATTTTCTACCGTTCCCCCTTTTGGTCAACCCCTCCGCAAGACTTTTCTTCGATTTGGTCCGCTTGCATTTTACCAAAAGTTAAGTTTTTTTGGATCGTTTCTCTTTCATGGTAGACTTCCAACTCATGTTTTTCTTTTTTCAAGAGGTTGCATAGCGTTTGGCTATCCAATTTGCCCCTTTTGTAGTGAAGTTGAAACGATTGACCATTTATTTCTTCATTGCCGCTCAAGTTTTTGCATTTGGTGGGAAGCTCTTAATTGGTTGGAAACCCCTCTTCCGTTCCCAAACTTGCTTGCTGGAATTTTTTCATATTTGGATAGAGCTTTTTCGGCTGGGGAATTCAAGTGATTTTGGTACATCTTTTTGGTTTATTATCATTTGGTCTCTTTGGAAAAGCCGCAACAAATGGGTATTTGAAGGAAAGATTGATGCTCGGGATATTTTGTTAGCGAGTATTAATCTTTGTTGGTTTTTATTTCGTTGTAATAGACTTAGTATTTGTTTGTCATTCTCGGATTTATTTGTAAACCCAAGACTCTTGCTTTGTATTTAAATTATCATTCTCTTCTTGAGAATTGTAACTATTTGATTCAATAAAAGAGATGTGGGAGTTTTGTAAGCAAGCAACAAAACCAACCTAGTTGGGGACTTTGCCCTGAAATTTTCTCCCACCTCAACCTTTTAGCTTTCAGAGAGTTACA
>CATIWQ010143597.1:0-13626 GCA_949673415.1 Euphorbia schlechtendalii | reverse complement strand
AAATCTTTAACTTTCACTCTCTATCTATAGTTGTCGTTTATCTACACTCTACCATTTCCATCATTATCGTCTCTCCATCTATTATGCTCTCTATCATCTACTTCCCACACGAGAATGGTTGGTTTTGAATCCTATTTATAGAGTGTGAAGGGTTGTGTCTATCCAAAGGAAGAGTCATGTCTATTAGCAAAGGGTTGCATCACTTTAATGTGATTGGATGCAAAGTTTCATCCTTATCATTAATGGATAGGTACCTTACTGTGTCTTCTTTGTCCCCAAGAGGTGTCTTTTCGTTTGATAGTTGGTAGCGGTTGATGGTGGTTGATCATTTCTATCCGGTGGTTGGAAGTTGAGAATAGGTATCCAAAACTTTCACAAGTCATGAGTGTGACTTACATGTCACGATTGTGAACATTGGTTTTTAACTTTCTGGTTGTGAAGAATGATAAATCGCGACCACGAATGGGTGTCAAGATCGTGACATATGCTTTTCTTTATGATTTTCCTTTGCAACTTTACTGATCTTTGACAGCTTCGATAGTAAGCCAATTCCTTGTGTTCCACACATCTTTTTGCACCTTTTTCACTCTTTTTATATAGAATTCCATCTTTTATCATTTCACTCACAAGATTCACCTAGTTTATGCACTTGCATAAAAAACAACTACATACTACGTGAAATCTTTTATATGAAGTATAAAATGACTCTAAACCATATCATTTTATAATTGAAAATATCATGATAATAAGTGTAATTATACACTTATCACTTTCTACAGGTTTTCCAGCTTCATCTTTACTTAAGATAGTATCACTGGCCATGGGAGTGGATATTGGCTTCGAACATGTCAAACTTCTTCAGGACTTCTTTGGTATACTTTGCTTGACTAATGAAGATTTTATCTTCAGTCTGCTTGATTTGAAGACCAAGGAAAAAGTTGAGCTCTCCCATCATTGACATTTCGAACTCGCTCTTCATCTGCTTGCTGAACTCCTTGCACATCTTCTCATCAGTTGCTCCAAATATGATATCATCCACATAGATTTGGACTAGCAACAGATCTATTTTCTTCACCTGATAAACAGAGTTGTATCTGCTTTCCCTCTTTCATAGCCTTTGCTGAGTAAGAAATTGTTCAACCTCTCATACCAAGCTCTTAGAGCCTACTTCAATCCGTAGAGAGCTTTCTTCAATTTAAAGACATGCTCAGGATTCTTTGGATCTTCAAAGCCTGGGGGCTAGTGGATATAGACTTCCTCTTGAATGAATCCATTCAATAATGTGCTTTCAACATGCATTTGAAATAATTTGAAGTTCATATGAGGTGCGAAAGCACACAAGATTCGAATAACTTCAAGCCAAGCTACAGGAGCATAAGTCTCATCATAGTCGATTACTTCTTGCTGATTGTAGCCTTAAGCGACAATTCTGACCTTGTTCCTGACAACAATGCCATCTTCATCAAGCTTGTTCTTGAAAACTCATTTGGTGCCAATGAGTTATTTTCCTTTAGGTTTAAGAACTAGATCCCAAACATCATTGCGCTTGAACTAATCCAACTCCTCTTGCATCATGATCATCCAATAATTATCTCCTTCTGCATCTTCAAACTTCTTGGGTCCAATCAATGAGATGAAAGCTGGATGGCTCATCATCCTATTGAGCTAACCTTGCATCATAACTAGATTATGAACATCATCAACAATGCTATCAAGTGGATGGTTGCAATGAGTTCTAATCTCCCTTGGTAGACTCGAATAATCAACTAGAGAATCTACAATGGGTTACTGAGGTGGAGGTAGATCTTTGCCATCATTGAAGTTAATTGAAAGATCATCGTCTTCTTTAACTTCCTCAACTTCAAGTTCTTGTGCTAGGTTGGGCGACACAAAGAGTGGCATACTGATTTAATTTGCTTGCTGGGTTACTCCTTCATCTTCATCAAATGGATGTCTATCTGCATTGCTAGTTTCATCGAAATCCACATGCATAGACTCCTCTAATAGGATGGATCTTTTGACATATATTGTTAGTTGAGTATCCAAGAAAGATACATTCATCAACTTTAAGATCAAACATACATAACTACTTTTTGGTGTTAAGAATGAAACACCCACAACCAAATGATCCGAGATGACTAATCTTAGGCTTGTGCCCTTGCCAAAGCACATAAGGTGTTTTCTCCAGAATTGGGTGAATTAATACCCGATTAAAGATATAACATGCTCTGTTAACAGCTTTTCCCTAAAGGTACTTTGGTAGATTATTACCAGTCAACATGCATCAAGCCATTTCAACTATAGTTCTATTCTTCCTTTCTACAACCCCATTATATTGAGGAGTATAAGGAGAAGAGAAGTTGTGGTCAATACAATGTGCTGAACAAAATTCTTCAAAATGAAAGTTCTCAAATTTACGTCCATGATCACTTCAGAATCTAAAGATTTTAGTTCTTATTTCATTCATTATCTGATTACTGAGCTTGATAAAATATTCATATGTTTCATCTTTGCTACTCAGCAAGACTACCCAAGTGATTCTCGTGAAATCATCCACAACCACCAACGAAAATCTCTTACCACCTAAGCTCATAGACTGAACCAGGCCAAAAAGATCTAGGTGGAGGAGCTTCAATAGTCGCTTAGTTATTACATGATTAATTGACTAAAGATTTCTTAACTTGCTTACTGAGCTGGTAAGCTGAGCAAAGTTTATCCTTCTCAAAGCTAATACTGGGTAAACCCACAACTAGTTACTTTTTGGCAAGTTTGGATAGAATGTTCATATTTATATGACCCAACCTTCTATGCCAAAGCCATATATTATCCTCCTTAGATACAAGACAAACATTAGTGGATCCATGGGATAAATCAATCATATACACATTATTGATTCTAGGAGCAAAGAGTATAGTTGAGCCAGCCTTACAGTCAATAATTGAGCAACCTGGTGAGTTAAATGTAACCTTCCTTCCTTTATCACAAATATGGGCTATGTTAAGTAAGTTGAACTTGATTCCTTTGACCAGAGAAACCTCTTCGATTGAAGGAGAGACACCCTAAGTATCACAACCCACAATCTTCCCTTTTTGGTTATCTTTGAAGCTGACACTTCCATTCCTTTTAAACTCTAATGAGATGAACTGACTTTCATCTCTCGTCATATACCTAGAGTATCCGCTATCCAAATATCACATTCTAGAGTCATCAGTAGATCTGAGGCTCACATGCAAAACAATTACTTTTTCTTAGGTACCCATACTCTTAAGCAAGTTCCTCCCTTGTTAGAAGTGCTTAAATTATTCCAGTCGTACTCATCATAATAAACATTTTTATGCCTACAAAGAACTGTAGCATGTCTAGCTTTTCCATAAAAACCACATGCCATTTTTGCTTTGGGCTGGCTCATTTTCTTCTTTTTAGAGGAATACTTCCTCTTAGAATTGCGAGTTTAGTTACTCGAAGTTTGACTATTGTTGGAGGAGGAACCCGTTCATTCTTTAAAGATGTTATCTCAGCAGTTAACTCATCTAATTACTTAGTGAGCTTGTTTATATTACATTCTTAATACTCATCTTTTTCTTGAAGAAAGAAGATATCAAGAGATAAGGAAGCAATAGTGTCTTCTTGATCTTCACTTCTCCTCACTAGCTCTTTGATGTTCTTTCCTGACTTATTAGTTAGTTTCATAACATCAAAGAAGACCTGGGTGAACAATCTACCTCTGCTTGAGGAGATTTTCTTTTGCTATGCTCAACTTCAGAGTCAGTAGTAGTTTGACTTCTATTTGAAGTAGATGCTGAACCTTCGCCTCTATCATTCTCAATCTCCATGAAGCAAAGGTTTGCGAAATCACTTGCTTCTTCATCAATAGGTGAAGATTCTTCCAAATCTCTCCAGGTGGCAACAAGTGCTTCATTCTTCTTTGTGAACCTCTTCTTGTATCTGTCTTTCCAAAGCACTTGATGTCTTTGTTATGTTCCTTCCTGGGTCCTTCCTCATCTCCTCACCGGTGCTGAGTTCACTTCATTTTATCAGGAAACTTCTTGTTGTTGAACTTCCCATCCTTCTTCATGAAGCGTTTGAAACGCCTAGTCAAAAGGGCCATTTACTCATCAAAATCGCAGCTAGTGGATTCATCAGAGAAATCAACTTTCAAGACAATGGCTTTACCCTCTCTTTCCTTACCTCTACTCCTTTTAGAGTCATCAGTATATTTCCTTAGGCTCATCTCCTAAGTCAACAAGGTTCCTATCAGCTCATCATAGCTGTAGGTCTTAAGATCATGAGCCTCCCTGATCGCGCTCTTCTTGGAATCCCACTCTATGGTAAGAGTATGGAGAATCTTCTTCACCAGCTCCTCTTTGGTGAATTCCTTGCTAAGCCTCTTCAGTTCATTGAAGCTGGTATTCATGACATGAATACCCTCGCTAGTGCCTATCTTGAACATCTCATACTCTCTCAACATGAGATTGATCTTAAACTCCTTGACCTTGTCAGTCCCATTGTAGGTAATCTCCAGCTTCTTCCAAATTTTGTGTGTTACATCGTAGCTTGAGACCCTATTAAACTCTATAAAATCTAGAGCACAGTGTAAGTAATTGATGGCTGCGACATTCTCTTGTAGAAGCCGTAAGTCAACATCATCATAGTCATCTGGATCGACTGGTACAAGTTGCCCATTCCTAACCATAGTAGGAATTCAAGGGCCAAGCTCAATAGCAAGCCATGCTTCTATGCTTTAAGATTATATAAAATTTTTCGTGTAATTTTTCCAAAACGTTTAATGATTACTATCGAACAACGTTGGCCTAGTTACAAACATTCCCTCTTTAAGGAGGATAGTCTGTCCGGAGCAGAATTGAAATTGTTGTAAGCCATTTGGGATCTTTAACTCAAAGATCATTAGTCTATAAATTGAGCTCTTCTTTGATACCACTTGTTGGTCCTAAATGGATTAACTTAACAATAGAGGAGGGGTGAATGCAGTTCTTGGTTTCTTTTTAAAAATTTGTAAAAATTCTTTTTACCAAATTAAGTTTTTAGATGCGTGCTGAGTTGGGTCTAAATACTATAAACTGCTCAACTTAACTGGCATAGTTTATCTTCATTTTCTTGGTAAGTGCTTCACTGAACACAGATTGGTTTATCAAGCAAAACTAATAGAATAGAAAGAATGATGAGTGAGAGAACATGATAAAAGTAAAGATAATGTTAGAACTTCAACACCTGAATTTATCCTGGTTCGGCCCCTAGCCTACCTCCAGTCCCTGGATTCCTTTTCGAGCTTTAATCCACTAGTGATTCATTCCTTCCTTAGGCGGAGAAGCCTTAAGAAATGATTACAGAAAGTACCCTCTTTTCTAACTAGCTCTCAAACTTAGTTTAAGTACCCTTCCTAAACTAACACTCAGATTTATCAAAAAGATGCAAATAAAGGAATTCAACTTATAGAGATGTTGAATCCTTTAAAATGTTAAATCTTAAGTGCCATTCTCTCTATTACAAACAAATATTTACAATAAATGTTTGTTGATTGCTTGAATTGGAATTTCTTGAAGCTAGGAGTATTTGAACAGAGTTTCAGCTCTTATAGAAATTTGAGTTTATTCACCAAGTTTGAACGTATGCTCCAGTCTTCTATTTATAGTTGAAGGTCTTGGAATTAGCCATAGCAAACTTCTTATCCTAACAGCTCTTCAATATCTCTTCTCTTCAAACTTTCAAATTTTCCCATTGGAGACAAATTCTAGGATGTTTAGAGATAGAGATTTCGAACATTGAAGCACGAGATTAATCCATTATCCCAAAGTGTCAAAAACTCATTTATCTTCAAGCAATCCATTCTGATAGAGAGGCGCATGAGTTGCAATGTGAAATTCTGTAATTCTTTGACTTATTGACGTTGCAGAGTTATGCGAAGACACTGAGAAGCAACGCATGTTAGAGGATTCCTTTTATCTTGGACTCTAGTTAGGAATCTCTAACATTCTGTACTGACACCTTCTATTTTTTAGGACCATTTAAATATCTTCTTTAATTTCAACGCCTTTTCTCCTGAAAAGCATTAAACAGATTTTCTGTTTCTCAAATAACCTTTAGTAGCCCATGTGTCATTAAATTCTCTAAGTGTCAAAGATGAACAACTTTTCTCACAAAAAGGTAACTCAACACAACTGAGTAAATACCTTATAAACTATGTAATACTAAGCTCAACTTAGCTTTTCTTACTCCAAGTCGTAACTTAATTAATTACTCAGTAAATTAAGTTGCTTTTCCTTAAACAAACTTGAGTAAACTTAATTTATTAAGAGTATAATTAGAAGTCAATTAATTTCACTATCCTAGTTAGTTTGTTATTTCTAAAACTTTTAAGTAATGTGAAGTACTATTTAACTTGTGTTCAACAATTTCCCTATGGAAATGTGTTTTATATATCTAGTATATTTTTATGGAAATTTATCATGGGAATTATCTTTGCCTTCTCCATTGGGATATGATTGATTCGTGAATTTTTCAGATTCTTACCAGATGCCTACCAATTTCCTACATGTTTTGCATTTGATTACATGATTATTTTCACATGTGTTGCAATACTTCTTTATTTAAAAAACATATATTGTTTATAAATTTATTACGAATCACTTTAAATTCCTTTTTAATTGATTTTTTAGTCTTATTTTATTGTCTTTTATTGATTACAAGTTAGGATTTCACTAGAACAATTATTCTTATTAGGTACTTACCACGGACCTACCAGTTTCTTAATTGTTTTGCACTCCATTGCTTATTTTTTTCACATCTATTGCTGTCATTCTCAATTTTAATTATATTATTCATAAATTTATTTCAAATCATTTTAAATTCCTTTTTTGTTGACATTTTAGCCTTATTTATTTTCTTTATTGATTACAAGTTAAGTTTTATTTTCCTACTAGTTAACTATCATGTAACTACCAGTTTTCTACCATACTATGCTACTTTTTTTATTTATTTCCAAATGTGTTGTAATATTTCTTGTTATCAATTAGATTATTTATAAACTAAGAACTGAAGACATAAATTTTTCATGATTCATTAATTCGTTCACTTTGTAATCATCCTCTGGCATTGATTATAGACCAATGATCAGTATGAAGTGTTCAATGCCAAAATAGACCAGCTACTCTCCAATCAGAAAAAACATGTAATTGTTATTATCTTACTCTATTACCCTGATCATCAGGTTGTGAAACAGGTTTATCTAAGCTTTCATGTTGTTGTATTTAAAGAATTGGTCGAAGTTTGATCCATACAACTTATTCTTCACATCATCATTGGGTGCATTTTCATTTATGAAGTCGATCATGACTTGGTTTGGGGTAACATGAACCCTAACACTATACAAGCTTGTATTTTTGCACACAAGTGGAATGATTTAGTTAGATTTGACATTGACAATCAAATAAAAGTTATTTTTTTGTACATGTTTTCCGTCTTTTAATACTTTTATAGAATTCCTTTATTTTCGTACCATGTAGCTAACAGTTTCCTACTAAGCAGATTCATACAACATTTAAACACAATTGTTCTTCCTACCAAATACCTACAAAGTAGTTACCATTTTCTTACATGATTCAATAACTTTGAGATTTTTACATCACATGTGTTGTTTAACACTCTCTAATGCATTTTTTCACTTTTAAGACTTGTAATCATTTTTTTATTTCTTTTGTACCAGTTATTTTGTAAAACAGTGTTTCTTACTAGTTCCCAACCAACTAACTGCTAGATTCTTAAAAGATTTAACATTGATCATCAAATAAAAAGTTATTTTTTGTACATGTTTTCTATCTTTGAATACCTTTTCAGAAGTTCTTTGTATTCCTACCAGGTAGCTAGTAGTTTCCGACTAGATTCTTAGTAGATTCATACCACATTCAAACACATTTATTGTTCAACAAATACCTACCGGGTTGCTACCAGTTTCTTACATGAATCAATAACTTTAAGATTTTTACATCACATGTGATTTTTAACACTCTATAATTCATTTTTTCACTTTTAAGACTTATAATCACTTTTTACTTCTTTTATACTAGTTATTTTGTAGAATAGTGTATCTTACCATATCCCTATCACCAAATTGCCAGATTCTTACTAGATTCTTAACAAATTTGACATCGATCATCAAATAAAAAGTTATTTTTCAGTACATATATCTTTGAATATCTTTTTACAGTTCTTTATTTTCCTACTAGTTAACCACCAATTTCTTACTAGATTCTTAATAGATTCATACCAAATTTGAACATAACTCTTCTTCCTACCAAATACCTACTATGAGCGGACGACATGGATGCGATGGATTGAGAGAGCATTAGGTGATAGGCGTGGTCCACTGGGGTGTTCCTGTGAAAATAAAATTGTATTGGGTCGGGGACACAAAAGGTTGAAAAGAAAAAACGAAATCGATTTAGATCGTCAAAACCCAAAGTCAATGTCTCGTAGTTAGAGTTGCCACTTGGATAAGCTCTTCTAGGAATTAAAGTTATGAGGCTCAACGTCCGGGGGACGGCCCACTAAGACATAGAGATTCGAGTTTGGGATAAGTTGCTTACTTCTTATTAGATCACATTAAATTACATTTAATAAAAATCATGTTTCTTAATTATGTGTACTCAAGCTTAAGTAATTTTCAGGTTTATAATATGATTTAGCGCGCATGCAGAAAGCGATAAATACATACATAAAGTAATAAATAAATGTTGAAAAGTAAAATAATAAATTACAAGCCTCTGTGGATGCAACCACCGGTCTAATCTATAATTACATTTTTTAATTTGCAATACCCGAAGGAAAAATAAATTCCCAAACATACATCTAACCTAATCAACCTGCATCCACAAAGGTTAGCACAAGAGATATTGCACAACACAAGCATTTGCAAATACGTTTGATTTGATATTTAGGAGACCCGAGCGATCTAGTTTAAAATAGCGGAAGGTTTAAAATCCTAATTTTATGAAATATATGTATACAAATATGGTTCTCATTTTATTTAGTGAAAATGATTGCATGGAAAAAGATGAGGTTTGTTATCCGGGAATAATTTTAATTCCCTTCGTGGGGGTAATCTAACATGTATTTAATTACAAAATTCCTACAAATAAACAAATGAATAAATAAATAAATAAATAAAAGATTTTAATAAAAAATAAAATAGTAAAAGGATAAATAAGTAATTCTAGGTCAGAATTGAAAAAAAAAAGAAAATATAACATGAAACACAGGAAAAAGCAACTCTATGAACTTAAAGGCTTACCCTTTCGTCACGAATCCACGTCGACAAATCTGCTATATCTTCGGGAGTGCTCATCATTCTTTTTTGTTTTGACTATTGCTTAAAAATATTTGTTCTAAAACAATGGGATTTAGAACCTAAATTGATTTTAGTTCCATAATTACCCAAATATCTTTAAAATAAGATGAACAAAAAATAAAGCGATGAGTAAAAAGTTTGGAAATTATTTACTTTGAAAAGTTTTATCATTCTCAAAAAATTTCAGTCATTTTCTAAAATTTCGTCCCCCTTTTCAGAAAATTCCCCCTGCTAAATAGGGGGGAAAATTGATGTCAAGTCTGCCGGGCGAACTCGCTAGTTCGCTCGACCGACTACCATGTCCAGAAGACTGCCATGTTTGCCTAGTGCGAACATGGCATGTCCGCTCGGTAGACTGTGCATCTGCTCGGTGGATTGCCATGTGGCATGACCAGGTTTTTCAAAAAATCTATTATTATTATTATTATTATTATTATTTATGTCTTTTATTATTTTAAGGATTTTTCTAATTTATTTTGGGTCTTTAAAAATTTATTTAGTCCTTAAAATATTTATTTAAGTCCTTAAATCCTCACTTAAGGCCTTTAAGTATTTATTTATGGTCCTAAATATCTATTTAGGGCCCGAAATATTATTTGGTGACTTTAAATATTTATTTAGAGCTCCAAAACACCTAGTTAAGGCCTGTGTAATATATTTACGGTGTCTACCTAAGTTTAGGTTTTACGAGGAGAGGTTCCATTTGAAGATTACCGGATAATAGAAAATTGTGAGATTCAAGGATTAAATCTCGAAAAGCCATCATCATCGAAAAATCTCATGCTCACAGCTGCCCCTCGTGTGATCGCTGCTGGTTATAGCAAGTATGATCACACAAAATGGAGTAGAGGGATCGAGAAAATACCTGACCTGTGCGGTTGGTGACTTCTTTATCCTTGATTAGTGGTAACATGGACCTTCCTTTTTGGTGCCTTGTCCCACGGGATTGACCATTTCTTTCTTCATAATCCCTTGATGGTTGATGCCCCTTACGGGCGGGTCAACCGTTTCCTTCTGTGACATCCCTTTAATAATCTGATATGGGATAGGTAACAATTTCTTTCTTAGGTTGCAATCATCTTGTACCCCTCATGAGTTAACCTTTGGTTGACTTTCACCGTTGGAACTGATAGAGTAAGGTGCCTCAATCCATTTTAAAGGCAACCCTTGTAGAGGGATATCTAACCATTTCTTTCTTCGGTTACCCTTGATGAGACAATTTCCTTCTTCAGTCTTTGAGTTTGAAAAATTGAGATATTTGTTTCATTCTTCAGTTATATTTTTAATTTCCTTGGTGAGATATCAACTTATTTCCTATGAAAAATCAAAGAAAAGTATAATTATGAGCACGGGATTTCGCTCCCGACTCCCAAGTTCGATATTGAAGTTGTAATTTTTTCCCTTGCTAGTTTTCCACTTTTTACAGGGTCCTAAATTAATTTAGAGAACGCCTACTTTATTTCTTTGGGCCTTAACCCTTCCTTGGAATTATTTTGAGCTCAAAAAGCCCAAGACTGAAGTGCCATATATTTAACGACATGGATGATATCATTAACGACGTGGTCAATGTTGTTAATGACATCACAGTTGCAGTAGAATCAAAATTGCACTTTCTATAATTTTCAGCCAAAAAGCCCTTCCTTTCCCACATGCTCGGACAACTTCACTACAAAACCACTCCCCACACTTTACCTAAGACCTTTTACATCAATTTTCACATGGGATCTTGTGAAAATAGAAAAAAAAAGATAAAATCATGGGATAAGTCTAATACTAAACTGACTTTGGATTGAAGAGAGCTGTTTAAGAAAGAGCTGAGTTTCTGTAAAGGGGGAGAGCTCATTTTCATGCAAAACAAAGGCAAGAAAGAGAGTTCTACATTAAAATTTGAATTTTAAGGGTTCTTGAGTGTTTTGAAGCTAAGTTGAGTCTTTAAGCGCATAGTTACTTAGAGTTTCAAGTTAGTGAGTGTAAGTTCATGAAAATGGCATGAACTTGGGATATTTGGGATTAACTAAGCAAGTTTGAGGATTAGTTCTTACATAAACTTGAGTTTAGAAAGTAAGCAAAACTAGAGTTTCATCACTTCTTCAACAAATTTCACTAAGTTCTAACTCCATAGGACTTGGTGTAGGTGGTTTTGATAAGTATTTCCACACATTTGGAATACTTACCCTTCTTCACAAAATTAGCTAGTCTATATTCATTTTTCTCTTCAAATTTTAAATTTGAAGGAAAAGGATTACCACTTCCATTTTTCCTTCTTGAGAAGACTAACATATTATGGGATTTTCACTTCCCTCTCTTACTCTTAATTCAAAGCTTTTTCATCATCCAAACCAATGAAACATGGAGGCCTTTCCAAAGATTTTTGTGGACCTAGGGAAGTGGATTCATGACTACGAGGGGAGCCTCTATGAGTTCCTTGAGTCATGCTTCACATGTCTATGTTTGTTGAATGTGTGTAAGGTTTGAATAAAAGAATCATGTAAAACTACCAGTATTTTTCGTTGAAATGTCGTTAACGGCATTACAATACCGTTAGCAATGCTGTTAATAGCATTGTAGTGTAAACAAAATGTTCAAAATTTTTTACGTATTGTTTTATGTTCAAGAGGGTTAGTGGTGACTATTCAGACTTAAAATTTGAGTTTTTAGCAACATAAAGTATATAGTCGAAAATTTTTTAGAACTTGAGAAAGGTGTTCGAACAGTTAAGGTTTTGCCAGGATATTATTTTACTAACTTTAACGATTCTCCTTTTGGAATAAGTTTAATAACATCATTTTATTTGTTTTTTTGACCTAGATTCATTTTGCTTATATTGTTATGAAGTTGTGTTAGGAAACCCCAATGAAGGGAACCTAAGTCCCCGGACAACCGATTCGACAAAACATTTACATGTGGCATTTTCACTAAATAAAATGATTAACATTTATGTTTATAAAATGAACCTCTTTTTCATATAAGAGTTTTTAAATATTCCGTTGTTTTAAATTAGACCGCTCGGGTCTCATAAAAAATAGAACATACTTGCAACTTCTTGTGATGTGCAATATTATTTGTGCTAACCTTTGTGGATGCAAGTAGATTAGGATTAGATGATTGTTAGGATTTAATTTCCTTCGAGTATCGCATTTAAATTTCAAAATCAATTATAATATTCATTAGATATCGATATATTTTAAGCGATTTTTTTCTCCCACCCCAAAATGTAATTAATCCCCCGTAGATTAGGCCGCATGTACTTTTCCTACGTGTTTACTTTCTGCAATTTATTTATTTACTGCTTTATGCATGAGCGATAAAATAATCTTAAAAATATGAAAATATCTAGTTTAGTTCGAAGATTATAAATGTGATTTCTAACATAGTGTAATTTAACTCAAATGATGTCGAAGTAAGTAACGCATCCGAGCTCGAATCTCTATACTATGGTATAGATTAGGCAAATGGATCTAAATTGTACCAAACTTTCTTGGAAGAGCATATTAGGGTGGCGACTCTATAACATAGGCTAGAGATTTAGGTCTCGGTTCTTTAAAACATGAAATCCTTTTTCATCCAAACCTAAAAATCATTCTTTTTCGAAAACCCCTTACCCTATCTCACGAGGCCGGTGCCTCGCGGTGACCGCTTGGGTCGAACGTCATCCGCTCACAGTGGCAACTCCACTAGGGATATCTTTTTATGAACTTAAAATTTAAAAAGATTATCGATGAGTATTGAAAAGTCATCAAATGAGTTAACCCACATTTAAAATATATCGAACAAAAGCATATGCATTAGATGGCTTAGCCTTTAAGATTAGGATGCCCTGTTTTATCGAGAAGCTTGCCAAAGTATCATTTTTGACTGTGAGCAGGCGATACGCAGCGGTGGGCCGAGAGCGCGTGAAATGAGAGGCGCGGTTGTGAGCGGGCGACATAGAGCGGTGGGCCGAGAGTGCAGTTTCATAGGCGCGGTCCACCGGGGTGTTTGGAAAAAGAAGAAGAAAAAGCACCGGGTCTGGGACCCGGGAAAAAGGATTGAAAGAGAAAAAAAAAGGTGAAAAAGTTTAAGATCGGTTCGAACCCGAATCCGCCATCTCTTAGTGTGGAGTCGCCACCTGGATTAGTTCTTTCTAGGAATTAAAGTCCTATGAGGCTTAACGTCTGGGGGACGGCCCACCAAGACACAGAGATTCGGGTCCGGGATAAGTTGCTTATTTCTTATTGGATCACATTAAATTACATCTACAGAAAATCTTTTTCTTTTAATTGTGC
>CATIWQ010143593.1:0-27119 GCA_949673415.1 Euphorbia schlechtendalii | reverse complement strand
CAACTTTAGCTTTCACTTGCATACCTTACAACTTTGCTTTGCTTTCTACTTATACTTTCTATTTCAAAGTTTATGATATATCTATGTGTCATAATGCATATTTCGTGTTGAGTCTTTTATATTAATCAAGTTATATGCCTTTGAGTTAACTTTAGGGTTAACGAGATTGTGTATAATCACTGGATCAGTGATTTTAACTCTGTTTAGTGAGCTAACATTTTTGGATGGTAACTTGCTAAATGTGGCTATGTGAGAGCGACCCGTACTAAGCATAGTAATATTGTTATCCAGGTTTATATAATCATCTTAATTCATTTACACTAGATTTAGAAAAGTCATTTCATGTGTTGCTCTGCAGTGAATCATTGAACATCTGAGTGTCTAGAACCGATTATGTTAAATTAGTCTATTGAACGTAATAACTTTGTTGAACTTGCATGTTTTCTTTGCTATTCTTATTTCGTAGGAAAAATCTATATATTTAGAATCTCTAGTCTTCCATACATATATCAATCCATTCTTCATTCTAATCCTCCCAACTAAAATCCAAAAATATTTTATTTTCTTTATTCCATTTTTCTTGTTGATCTTTAGGGCTAGTCATTCCTTGTGGGATCGATATCTTTTAAAACTACATCATAACTGTATACTTGTAGTGGTCAATATTTTTCTATTTAGATAAGCGGTACTGACAACACCTTTTCGTATTTTGAACTTATATCTTATCGGTAGGAAAGTGGGTGACAAGGTTTTTGGCTTCATTATTAAATAAAAAAAATCCTAGGAGTTATTAGAGTCTAAACCTTGCGAACACTAGGTTCTAAGTCTGATAGATGTCTATTTGTAGGTTACCCTAAGGAGACTATAGGGTATACCTTTTTATGATCCCAAGGAACAGAAAGTCCTTGTTTCCAGAAATGCTCAATTCTTCGAGAATGAGCACTTGCAAAAGCTAGTGGGAGCATTCTTGAGTTGGGTACTCAAGTAGATCAAACAGATAATCAACTGATTATACCAACCACTATTACACAAGATAGTGTAAGCATGGAACAACCTATTATAACACCGACATTGCATAGGTCAAGTCGGGGCTCCAATCGCTCCTGAATGATACGGGTTTGCCATCATTGATGATAAGCATCTCTTCTTTATGGAAGATGATGAGCCCAAGACTTACAAGGAGGCAATGGATGGCTTGGAATATGATAAATGGCTTTCAGCCATGAGATCGTAGATGGACTCCATGTATAAAAATCAAGTCTGGAACTTGGTTGATGCTCCAAGTGGGATTCCATAGGTTGCAAGTGTGTTTTCAATAAGAAAATCGACATGGACGATAACATAGTTGACTATAAAGCAAGGTTAGTTACAAAAGGGTACAGTATGATGAAACCTTTTCATCGGTGGCCATGCTGAAGTCTATCAGGATACTTCTTACCATCGCGGCTCATTATGATTATGAGATTTGGCAGATGGATGAGAAGATAGCATTCCTTAACGGGAATCTAGACATGGATGTGTTTCTGACATAACTTGATGGTTTCACATCTAAGGATGGCTCTAAGGTATGCAAGTTGCAAAAGTCCATATAAGGACTTAAGCAAGCATTGAGGAGTTGGAATATTAGGTTCAATGATACAATCTAAGAAATCGGTTTTGTATCGAACGCTAGTGAGCCCTTTGTATATAAAAAGGCTAGTGGGAGTGCGATCATTTTCCTTGTATTATATATCGATGACATATAATGGGAAATGATATTCCTTTTCTTCAAATAGTTAAGATGTAGTTATCAAAGAAGTTCTCCATGAAAGACCTTGGAGAAGCAGCTTTTATACTTGGTATTAAGATTTACCGAGATAGATCCAAAAGGCTGCTAAGTCTTTCACAAAGTACATACATAGAGAAGGTTTTGGCTAGATTTAACCTTGAGCAGTTGAGAAAGGGTTATCTCCCTATGTCACACGGGATTAACCTTTCTAAATTTAAGTATCCAAGAACACAAGAAGAGAGACTGCGCAAGAATGGAATACCCTATGCCTTAGTGGTAGGGTCCATCATGTATTCTATGGTATTCACTCTGCCTGACATCTCACATTTGTTGAGCATCATGAGCAGATTTCAATCTGACCCAGGTGAGAAGTAGTGGACGACTGTTAAAAGTATCCTCAAGTACTTATGCAGGTCTAAGGATATGTTTTTAGTTTATGGAGAAGGTGATCTCACTTTAAAGGGATACACTAATGTGAGTTTTCAATCTGACAAGGATGATTATAAGTCCCAATCAGGTTATGTGTTTATGTTTAACGGAGGGGCTGTTATTTGGAAGAGTTTCAAACAGGACACGACTACCAATTCAACCATGGATCTGAGTACATAGCTGCTTCAGAAGCGGCTAATGAGGCTGTCTGGCTTAAGAGATTTATTGGTGATCTCGATATGGTGTCCAACATTGTAAATCTGATAACGGTCTATAGTGATAACAATGGGGCTATTGCTCAAGCAAAGGAACCACGATCTAGCTAGAAAAACGGACATGTACTTAGCAAATACCAACTCATTCAGGAGATAGTAACCAGAAAAGATATAAGTTTAGAATACATCCCAACGAATCAGAATCTAGCGAGTGGGCTAACCAAACCATTGACTCATGTTAAGCATGACTAGCATGTTAATGAGTATGGTATAAAGCACATGGCCAATTGGCTCTAATGCAAGTGGGAGATTGTTAGACATGATGTATGCCCCAGAGGAAATTAGGATGATATGTCTTTATTAGCTATAATATGCAAACAATTTTGAATTATTAATAATAATCAAAGGCATTTTGTTACTTATTGGTGCTTCTTTTTATTTGTATCTTGCTATTATCATATATATTTGGATATGTATATGCGCATTGATGAAAACAAAGTTCATGACTTATTCATAGAGTAAAAGTGCAAGGACATAGTGGGAGCTATGTGGAGTGAGAACTGCACATATGTGTTACTATGAATAGTTTATATATCCCTAGTCGTAGTTCCATTAAGACTGGACATCAATAGAGCGGATAGACTAGCATGTGTAGGCTTACTCATTGGATTAGTTTCAAGCGGCCGATCTCAAGAGCTAAAGGTGGTACCTTGAGCTAACACATGAATGTATTTGGTTAATACATTAGAGACCACCATAAGATAGACACTTGGCAATAACTATATCCATGTGTTGTTGTCGTGTCTTATTACAGTAGCAGTACGAATATCCTCAGACCTGAGATACCTGTTACCTTGTGTAGGAGTTGCTATACTTTGGGTCATATTTATTCATACCCTGGCAATGAGGATGACATGGGTGACTACGGGTATAGCGATGATCACATGTAGGTAAGCTGTGTAGTTAAGATGGGATCCATCGTCCTGATATAGTAATATAATGGAGATATACCTTAGGGCCCCTTGTTGAAGTGACACCTCTAATCAAAGTATATGATTGATAGAATGAGTTTCTAGCCAATCAAGATACAAAATCGCAGAGTGGTGTTCTTCATGAACAAGTCTAATTCTAGATAACTACGGCTATTACATGAGATGACACTTAATCCGAGCTTAGTAAACTGGATGGTACTTAACCTAATGGAAGGAGTGTATTATACTGGTTACTACTACAGAACCGGATCAAGTCATAGGCATGTGATGTTCCAAGTATTCGGGGATCATATGCCTTTGCCAGAAAGCTCATTTAATCATCTAGAGGTATCAGGTTCCATAATAGTCTGAAACACTGAGCCTAAAGGTGAAGCCAAGTTTAGGTTAACCTCTAGCAGCTCTATACTTTGGGATCCTATGAGCTCACACATGTTGGGTCATTATCGGACCATGTAAAGATTCTATGGACTGGGTTTATACCGAAAATACAAGTTGTGAAATCAATGAGAGGAATTATTAATTAATTAATAATTCAAAGAAATAATGAAAAGATAGGGAAAAGGTTGTCAAAGAAAGCAAGGGATTTTTCCCGTTGCAAATGGGCCTTGAAAGAACACACGTTGTTCGTGGTGGGACCCGCACAGTTACCTTGAGAGGCAGCGGTTGCGTGGGCTTGCAACTGCAAGCCGGCAACGCGGGGCCGTAGGAGGGAAGCCCGTGACGGCTTCCCTCATGCAACTCGGGGGTTACCCCACCCACGCGGTTGACCCTGCCTACATGGGATAGGATTTATCCTATCCCATTTAGAGTTAGAGGGGGAGTCTAAGACTCCCCCATTTTTCTCTATAAATAGGCTTTAGCCTCTCATTATTTACACACACCAAAAGCTTTAAGCTTATTTTCTCTCTAATTTCTTTCTCTTATTTTGTTGTGCGAGATCCTCCACGAGTATCTCCTAATAATTTGAAGAGTTATTTCAGAAGGCTCTAAATTTAAGTGAGCCTTCTATTTCTGATTTTCAGGTTGATTTACAAGTAGTCTAGCAATTGCTATTAATCGACGAGTTCTACCTCTAGGAGGTTTTGGTCAATGAAGATCCATGTGGATCAAGTTATAGATGCTCTCCTAGTTTGGAAGTTAGTGCTATCGAAATTGCTAAAAAGGGAACTCCGCAACCAAAGAGAGATCAAGCACGCATCAACTGGTAATGCTTTAACCTTTTAGATGCTAGGTTTTTTTATATGTTTTATAAGCCTAAAGGCATCTATGAAACATTTTAACCTAGATTATAACAATCAATGCAGCTTAGGAGATCCTTAAGTAAATTTTAATATTTTGAAATTTCACCTTGCTATCTATGCATGTTCAATTACTGTATTGATTAACCAACAATTTTAGCATCAATATTCATAGTACTTAAATGATAAAAATACAAAAAGGATGATATTTCATGTTCTTCAGGCTCTTAACAACAGTAGAGGGGGGTGAATGCTTAATCTTTGTTACTTTTAGATTTTTTTAAAGTTTAATCACAAAGTTTGGTTTTTAGATGCATGCTGAGTGTGATATAAAAACTTATAAACTGCTCAGCACTACTAGTACAGTTTATCTTCAATCTTTAGCTGAGTAAGACTCAACACAGATCGGATAACAAGTAGGATAATGAATGAGAGAGAGAGAGAGAGATGAATGAGCTGATCACTGATCAAGCTTAATGCTTAAAGTTAGAACGTCAACACCTGAGATTTATCCTGGTTCGGCCCTTAGCATACCTCCAGTCCTTGGATACTGTCTCCAAGCTTTAATCCACTAGTGAGTTGTTCCTTCAATAGGCAGAAAGTACCCTCCTTTCTAACTACCGCTCAACTCAGTTTGGGTACCCTTACCAAACTGACACTCAAATTAAATAAGAATGCAAAATTGGATTCAACTTATAGAAACATTGAATCCATACAATGTTAATCTAAGTAATTTCTCTCCATTATAAACTGATATAACTTTGATGTTTGCTGATTACTTGAGGTGGAATTTCTTTAGCAGCTAGAGAAATTTGCACAGCATTTTATCTCTTTAAGAAATTCACAGTGATTCACCAAGTTTGAACGTCTTCTCCAGTCTTTTATTTATACTTTGAAGCTCTGCGAAGTAGCCGTTGCAAACTTTATGATATTCCTGCTCTTCAGTTTCTCATCTCTTCAAATCTTTCAAATCTTCCCGTTGGAGACAGATTCTAGGACATTTAGAGATAGAATTTGAATGTTGAGGCACGACAAAATTCCATTGATAAAATCTCATTTCTCTTCAAGCAATCTAGTTCTAAGAGAGATGTGCTAGAATGCAACATAGAGTCTTCTCATTGGATGACATTACTGACATTGACAGATTCGCGAGAAGACACTTGAGATGTGACGCATAATAGAAAATTCCTTTTACTTAGATTGTAGCAAGGAATCTCTAACATACCGTACTGACACACTTTGGTGTTGTGAGGACCACACGAATCTTCGTTAATTTCAGTACCTTTTCTCCTGAAAAGTAATTAAAGAATATTCCATTTCTTCACAGATGAAGTTAGTAACACATGTGTTATTAAGTCTCTAGGTATCAAGAAACGTGCTTTAATTAATTTAAAGCAGGACTCAGCCCGAGCATAGTGAAGTAACCCTAAACTAGATCGTACTCAGCACAAACTCAGCTTTTCTTACTCTAAGTCATAACTTAATTAATCATCCAGCAAAATTGAGTTATTCTCCCTTGAATAAACTTAACTCAGCCTCATTAATTAAGAGTCTACTTAGTACTCAATTAATTTCACTATCCTAGACAGTTTGCTATTTCCAAAACTACTCAGTATGGTGAAGTACTAGTAACTTGGGTTCTACAATCTCCCCCATTTTGGACGGATAACAAACTAGGTAGTAGAAGAAGTTAATTGAATAGATAGTTCACATATTACAGAATACCTGAAAGCAATGTAAAACTCCCTTGTGCTGAGTGACTTCCCTTAGTCAGCTTGAGCTCCCCCATACTGAGCGAGTCTTCTACAAGCGGCTCAGCTCCCCCACACTTAGAGGATTTCTTCTTTGACTTAGGATATTGTTTTACTTCAGCTTTATCTTCAAAGATTTAACCTCCTGTATGTTTTCATGTACTACATTTTTAGATATAGAGCATAAACCATACACAACATAAAAGGTGAAGAAGATCTTAACTTGAGGTAGGAACTTGTAATTTTATTAATATTTCAAAAAAGGACTTAGTCGGTACATAAAGTATATCCTAAGCTAAGAATAAGGCCTATTACAAGTTCTACATCTATTCGGTACATGGCCTAGACTATCTCTTATGCGCTGAAGAGGAAGATCCAGCAGTCTTGTTCTTATCCCAATTGGTCTTTCTTTTTTTAGAAGGATGCATAGGAAGTGAATGCCTTCGAAGATATCCCTTATTGAGATTTGCCATCCTGAGCGCATCTTTATCCACCTTCTCGCCCTTTGCTATCAAACCTTGAATGATTTGATCAAGATAGACATTAAAGGTGTCGAGTGGAGCTTGGAAGCTCTCTTGCTAGCCAATTATCTACGGGTAAATCTCCTACTCCAGTTGCTCCTTGCCCTTAGTTAAGAATAAGTCTTCGTTGTTTAGCTAGCTGAGAAGAAGATTGTGGCAACATGAGGATGAACTATATGGTCAAAACCTTGACTCGTAAATTGTTGAAAACACTGAAGGAGACCATGAAAGTCTATTGATGTCAGTGAGATCTTCAGCTGAGCTTCAATGTGAAGAATTTTTGGACATGGATTCGATACACCGTGAAGTGTAATCAATGTCTTTTCCATCCAGCTCTCCCATCCTGAGTAGAAAGTCCACCTTCTTCGTCAGATCTTCTACATTGGTTTTTATGACATTCATCTTTGTGTGGATTATCATTTCGGTCTCAAGGTAGAGGGATGCGGTTGGAGGCGCACTCGGTATAGGCATTTCTGGAAAAATCTATCCCATTGCAGTTACTAAAAATTTCTACGAAGAGGAGACTTTCTCCGTTATGTGATTAGAGACTTCTCGCTGAAGAGTATCAATCTTGGTGTTGAGAGAGTCAATGTTCATGACAGAGGCCTTGTCTAGCTTCTTCAAGGTATCCTTCAATAGCTTGAGGACTTCATCTTTCTTGTTATCATGGACAAGCAAGAACTGCGACTCAGATTCTACCAACTTCCTGATGTTGTGGCTCATGTCCTTGGTAGATGCAACCTCTTTAGAGACATACTCGATCTTGCGATTGATTAGTCTCTTTATCTTAGCTTGCTCCTTATCGAGCTCATGGATCTGTGTCACTTGAGTAGCCATATTGGTGTTCAAGAGACTCAGTTGCTCAGTAGCAATGTCTACGCTACTCTTTATCTTTCTGCAACAACAATCGCTATTACAATAGACATGGGAATAGATGTAGCAGCTACCCCAAGCTGGGCTACAAAGTCCATTAACCTATTTAGGATTAGCGCCATCTTATCTACCAAGCTCTTGCACTCTCTTTTTCTAAGTGATTTTAAATAACCAACAAGCTACCTTGGATCCTCTCAAACTCCTCAAAGTATAGAGAGTCACTAGGCACACTTGTGTGCTATCCGAATTCAGGCAATTTTCCTTGGGCTTGGACGATAAGTCCGTCAATTCTGAGCAAGTAGCATATTGCCTACTGCTCCATCTAACTTAGCATTTGTTAATTCTTAAGCAAGTAGCATGTTGCCTACTTCTCCATCTAACTTAGCATCAGTCTTGAGAGCAGGAAATTGCTTCCTTACCAACTCTCAGATCAATGCCAAGAAAGATATATAACCCATTGCTGGCTTGCTGCTAGGTTCAGGTACTTCACTTTTGTAAAATTTCCCTCAGCTCTGACCACTTGCTTTTCCATGCTGAGCGGAGTTCTCAGCATTGGGAACTTCCCTAACTAGAGGGGGTTAAGTCATTTTACTTACAAAGCTCGGCCAGAGTCTAAGCTTGTTAAAGTTCATGAGTTGAACTTGATTTTTTATAAGGATAATTGTCAAAAGAGGATTATTTTTCTAAAATTTTTAGACTCAATGTTTACCATTTTACATTTAAGCCTACTTCAAAGAACTAGATTTACAAACTAATCTTTCACCCTGAACTTAGTTACAAATTTTCATTCTCAACCACAATTCTTCCCAACTCTTATTTGCGACTTTTTCCATCCTAAATCTTGTGTTTTTGAGTTTCTAATCCTTGTTCTTGTTGTGATTTCCTTATCTTCATTTATTAATATGTTGAGATTAGTTAAGATTAGAGTTTATTATACTTAATTAAGATTAGTTCATCTAGTCTTGTTGAGTTATGAAGACTCAGTTAGAATCACTATCGTAGGTTGCTAAGTATTATCACTTAGCACGGTAAAAATAGAATTAATCTGAGGAACCTAACTTCTATTATTTAATGATGAGTATTTAAAGTTGGGATGTTATAATAGTGTGTGCTTTTAACATCTTTCTCTTAGAATATAATATTCTTAGTTGATATGTTTCAGGTTACTAAGATGATTTGCTTTGAACATAATAAGGGAATGACATTATATGTGGTCCACAAGTAAAAAATCAACATTACTTTTGTTTGCATGTTAATGCTATAGTCCAACTTATCTTAAACTGTCTCGCTAAAGTGCAAAACTAGCCAAGCCAACCTGCATACATCAAATTGTTCAAGCTAATCAAAGGAAGCCATGTCATAGTTCACGTCAAAGGTTACTCGATAAAGAATAGAGTGATGATTGAAGACTGGCAATATTTTAATCAAAAGTATAATATCATTGATTCAATGGTTTAATTTTGCACAACAACATATACAAATCCCTTCTATCAACGGATTCAAAACTATCTCACTCTGGATTCAATACGGTCTCACAATAATGGATACAAATTCCTCTCTCAAAGGGAAGAATTTCGAAGACCTGGCTAGAAGATAAATTATAGATTAAACGAGAAGAAATAAGTATGCAATGGCTACTCTTGGTCGTATATAGCTTATGTAATCAGTCAAAGGGGGGTGAATGACGATTTTACTTGATCTAAATTGATCTTTGAAAAACTTGACAAGTTAAATAATGTATGCTGAGTGAAATCTGAATGAGCATAAACAAAATAGATAAAACAACTCAAGCCACTCAGCTCAGGCTAACTTGGTTTGGTTTCAAGCTGTACTGAGTAAATCTTACTCAGCTTAGGCTGGTTTTCAAGCTAAGTAAAATAAGAGAGAAAGTAATGCTTATGTTGAGTGATGAACTGACAGATATAAAGATAGAGTCAAGGAAAGTTAACACCTGCTATTTTATAATATTTTGGCCCCCAATCTACCTCCAATTCCCGGATTCTATTCCGAGATTTAATTCACTAGTGAGAACTCCTTTAACCAAATGGAGAAGCCTTTGATAGTGGGTATTACAAGTGAGTACTTTCCAAGCTTATCTAACCCTCCAAAAAATTTGAGTTTCCTTCTCAAATTTGTTAAAACTTAGTATATACAATTGATTTGCAAGAACAGAAACATAACTTATAAAACATTGGTTCCTTTACAATTTTAAAGCTTAATTATTTCTATGTCTATTTTCTCTCAATTACAAAAAGATTAAGAATTCAATGTTTGCT
This sequence comes from Euphorbia schlechtendalii, assembly GCA_949673415.1. NCBI lineage: Eukaryota > Viridiplantae > Streptophyta > Magnoliopsida > Malpighiales > Euphorbiaceae > Euphorbia > Euphorbia schlechtendalii. Next base: position 17,056 of record CATIWQ010143593.1, on the reverse strand, counting down.
TTTGAGATTGTTGGAGGAATTTCGAATGCTAAGATCAAATGAACAGAGTTTCAACTCTGTAGAAATTCAGGTTATTCACCAAGTTGTAAATGTCTTCTTTAGTCTCTATTTATAGGTGTAGAATCTTGAAGCTAATTGTTGCAACTTATCATCTTGACTTTATCTTCAAATTATCTTCTCTTCTCATCTTCAAGTTCTTCCCACTTGAGACAGATTTAAAACTATTGAGAGAGTGAATTTGTCAGTTGTAGCGCGAGATTACTTCGTTGATTGATTTCTCATCAAGGATTATTCTTCAAGTATATTTTCTAATTGAGATAGCGTGAGATGCAACGTGGATGTTTGTGATTTCTTCAATAGTTAACGGTGCAATGGCGTGACAATGTTGGAAAAATAGTGCTTATCAAAAATTACCTTTTTGTCTTAGACTTTAGTGAATACACGCCAACATCCGTACTAACACCTTTTAACAGTTTGGACCACATGAATATCTTTTTTCAGCATCAAATCATTTTTGAAACTGAAACACATCAAACTAGAATATTTTGTTTTCATAGATTTCATTAAACACACATACAATGTTTTAGTGATCAACATCGCTAATAATTACCTCAACTTATGTTGATGTATATAAAAAAACTTTGAAGCTGAGTTGCTTTGCCACTATTTCTTTGCTCAACACAACAACTCTATGCTACTATGTTGAGTTAGTTAATCTATACCAAACTCATATTGACTACTTTTTTAATAGTCTACTTAGCACCTAATAAATTTTGCTAGCCTAAGTAGTTTGTTATTTCCAAAACTCAATATACTATGAGATATCATTAAGCTAGGTTCAACAATCTTCCCCATTTTAGAATAAATAATGAACTAGGTTATAGCAAAAATTAACTTGGTAGAAGTTTATTGATATAAAATACATGGTTGATGATATAAGACTCCCCCATATTGAGTGAACCTTTTAATAAGCAAAAACTCCCCCATACTGAGTAAGCTCTTCTTTATACTTGGGACTTATCTTAATCAGCTTCTCCAAAGTTGGTTTATATTAATTCCTTCAAGGCACAAGTTATGCAAAATAATAATAAAGTATAGAAGTTCAGAAGTTCTTAACTTGGAGAAAATTTGCAATTTTTTATTAATAAAAATTAGTTAGTACACATTGGATATTCTATACTAAGATCTTGCAATTTGAGAACTATTACAATTGCTATTTCTTTCTTTTCTCTCTTCCTCTTCCATGTAGAGGTTGAGGTTGCTGTTGTTGTTGTTGCGATTGCAGTTGTTTCGATCTAGTTGGAAAAGAGGCCTTATGGTTGTAAGCTTTTTGGCATACTTCCTATGCTACCTTCTCCCCCTTTGTTATCTAATCTGATACCAATTGGTTGAGGTAGGAATTGAAGGAGTCCAAGGCAAGCGAGAATATCTCTTGCTTTCCTATAATCATCGGATCTATTTCTTTCTCAAGCTGATCTCTAGTTGTAGAAGATAAGACATCTTATCTTTTACATTCATTCCGTAGAACATGATGAGATTTGGTTAGATGAGCTATAAGGTCAAAACTTTAGCAAGCAAACTAATAAAAATATTGTAGCAGTCCACAAAAGTCTCCTATTGATAGTGCAACCTTCAAGTTTTCTTTTATATCAATAATCCTTAGGGAAATTGCCTACAAGTTTCTTACTAAGTAGTGAATTTCCGTATCATCTTCTAAACCAATGTCCATGAGGGCTTTTTAATTATCCTACATTACGTGGAGTTTTTCCACCATAATATTCACCATTTTATTCACTATGAAACCATTTGTTCGATCCACTAATGAACTTAAATCCATAAATATCTTTCCTATGGTGGAAATCACACCGTTTTGTGAATCCTTTATAAACTCCTCAGTATTGGACTTGATCATCATGCATGTGACATTGAGCTTTTGATATAGAGTTGTTGAGCTTACTACAGGTTCAGTTCCTTACTTAGTGACCTTATTAACCTTCTCATCATATTTGACCATCAACATGGGCATCTTCTCTATAGTGTTTTCTATGATGTGCTGAACATCTACCTGAATATCCATTTCATCCAATAGCTACTTAAGGTGTGTGTTTGTGCTATTCTTGATAACATCCTGCTCTTCAATAAATTTATAAAACTAGGTGGTTTGATTGCTAAGTACACTATTGATATTACTCAGCTACATCATCGCATTATGAATGCTTTCTTTCACTCTACTTGCCACAACATTGGCAAGAATGTTAGATGTAAGGATAGTATAGAAAGCAAAAATTTAGTTGAGTCACAGAGTCAATCAGCTGGATGAGAATAATAGTCATTTTTTCCTCTAAGCTTTTAGCACTTTCCTTGGCCAAATGATTTCTATAGCCAACAAGTTCCTTTAAATCTTCTTGAATTCTTTAAAATAAATAGAATCAGAGATGCTACTTGTGCGCTCTTTAAATTTAAGCAAGATTACCTTCTTCTTTTAGGCTTAAACCGTTAATTCCTCAATTAGTAGCACGTGGCTAACTACTACATCTAACCAAGCATTGGATTTCAGAGATAGGTATTTAGCCCTTTTTATCTCCCTAATCTTTGCAAAGATGGACAAATCATTAAATTCCTCTTGGACCTGATTTCTCTTAGTAATAGTTGTTACATTAATTGTAAAATTTTCCTTAACACCGGTCACATTTACTTTGTTTTCCTCTCAAGGGTAGTTCGTAGTATGAAGAACATCCCCAATCAAAGGGATTGAGGATTAGGAGTTTTGTTTGAAGAAAGGGTTGGATTAGAGTTGGTAGTGGATGGTAAAGTTGAAGGTTCTAGATTTTGTTTAGGTGAGGAAAGTGGAGAACTAATAGCTAAAGAGTTCGAAGGTGGTAAAGACTTTTATTTAGGTGATAGAATGGATGATTTTGAAGTTTGTGGTTCTAAAGAAGGGATCATTTTTAGTGGTAAAAGAGTTGGGTTAGGAATAGATGTAGTAGGTGTAAGGGGTGGTGATGTGTTTACCTATGGGTTGGTTGTTTGATAAAAGGATGGATTAGCCTTAGGTAACTCAGCTTGCTAAGTGAAATCTACTATTTTCTCCTTGAATTGATCATTTATATCAGCACCGTTAGATTTTTCCTCAAACTCATCCTGGCTAATTTCCTCTATTTCTTCCACACTCCTAAAGCCTCAAATTCCTTTTGGCTTTGTTGGGGTCACTTCTTTTCCTTTGAGCCCCTTTAAGTTTATTCTCAACCTCTTCCAAGAGATCTGTAGATTCCTCAACTTGAGAAAACTTTCTCTTTCTCTTCCTAAGCTCTTGTTCCATTTGAGCTAAAAACATTTCCTTGACCTTCTCTACAAACTCAGCTCTTGGTAGGGGTAGATTGTTGGCATTAATCTCCTCATCATCTTCATTAGCCTACTAAGCCTTCTTGGCCTCCTCTGTAAATTCTGCCCTAATCTTCAACTTAAGCTTCTTTGGTACCTTCTTAGAAGGGACCTCAACTTGCTTCTTTTTCTTTACTTGGCTTACCTTCTTTGCCCTTTTTTCTGCTAGACCTATTGTAGCTTTTGCTCTCTTGAGATGTTTTCAATGGGAATGTCATCCTCTGAACCTTCTTCAGCCTCATCCTCATCCTCATATATATCATCAAATACAGAGTCCACATCCTCCTTTTTCATATCCATTGTCACAATGGTTGGCTTAACATTGACCTTCTTCATTTTCTGATTTTGGATCTTGGTATATCCAAAATGGAAAGCTAAGTGGGTAAGAATGGTGAAATGTGCTAAGTCAAAAATCTTCCTTAGATGCATAATAACGTTACCTCTTGCTCTCTCATACCCTTCCACATTGATGTTGAGGGCCTTCACTATTGCAGTAATCAAATACGCATAGTGACGCATTATTGTTACTTTGGTTATGTGATTGAGAATCAGCACAGGCCAATTAAATTGTTTCCTCATAACCATGTGATAGATAATTTAATGCTCAAATTTAGTGCAACTTGATAGCAAGCCTGTCTTAGGCAACAAATACTTAACTAAAAGCTCATGGCAGCCTTTGGCTCACCAGCTCATTCCAGTAGCCTTTATCTCCACTAAGCCATAATCCTTTAGGACTTTTACAATAACTCTAATTAGAACTCATTGAGAGGTGAATCTTCACCAGCAAATTCCATAATGAATGAATTTTAAAAAGAAACTTTAAGACAAAAGTTAGGGATTTGATAGAGATAATCATTTGCAATTCTTTACAAGTGTGAATTTCTTTCTAGCCTAACTCCTCCTTATATAGTCCTTCTCAACTACAAAGTGTACGTGTCCCTTTCACAAGCACAAATCAAAGTGAATGGTGAGATTGAACATGCATATTAACCAACTTAGTAAAATGTTGTAGTTTAGGTAAAACGGCTAAAATTCAAAAACTCTTTTAAAACTGAAGATTTTAAAATACCACGAGAACTTAAACTATTTGAATTACTATGTTGAGTGAATACGTGTTATCTCATTTAGTTAACACAAATTTGATAACTACTTTTGACTAATTGGATTCACCATGCCTATAAACTCCCTAAGAGTGTTGACCTACTCCTTTGATAAAGGTTTTGTGAATATATTAGCTCGTTGTTCCTCTGATGGAATATTTGACATGTCCTCTTAGCACATGATCCCTTATGAAGTGATGCCTTATATTGACATGTTTCATCTTGCCATGCTGAACTAGATTTTTGGATAGGTCTATAGAACTCTTATTATCACACGTAGCTTCGAGGCATTTAGACTTTATACCATAATCTTCCAACTACTGCTCAATCCATAGTAGTTGTACTACACAACTTCCTACTGCCATATACTCTACTTCTGCAATGGTGAGTGTGATGGAAGTTTGCTACTTAGTATACCATGAAATAAGATATTCTCTAAGAAAATGACATCCTCCAGTGGTGCATTTCCTGTTAAGCATACCTCTTCTATATTCAACATCAATGTATCCTCTTAGAGTGAAGTCTGAGCTATTTGCATCCCATAAACCTGCCTCAATAGATCCTTCCATGTACCAGAGAATTCTCTTAACAATTTCTAAGTGAGATTCTCTATGGGATGTGAGCGGACGACATAGATGTGATAGTCTGAGAGCGCTTAGATTGAGAGGCACAATCCATCAGGGTGTTCTGGTGAAAATAAAATATCAGGTCGAGGACACGAAAGGTTTAAAAGCCAAAATGAAATCAATTTAGATCGGTTGAAACCCAATATCGCTATCTCGTAGTGTAGAGTCACCATTTGGATTAGCTCTTCCAAGAATTAAAGTCTTGTGAGGCTTAACGTCCGGGGGACGACCCACTAAGACAAAGAATTCGGGTTCAGGCTAAGTTGCTTACTTCTTGTTGGATCACATTAAATTACATCTACAAAAAAGCGTATTTCTTAGTTGTGCATATTCAAACTTATGTCATTTTCGTGTTTATGATATGATTTTATCGCGCATGCAGAAAGCAATAAATACATACATAATGCAGTAAATAAATGTGAAAAAATAAATAAATAAATTACAAAACCTCGGGGGATGCAACCACCCCGCCTAATCTATTAATTACATTTTCTTTAAAAAAATAATTGTAACAAAAGAGAAAAAGGTCAAACTCAACCTCTATTGCTCCACGTTTGACCTTTTCTTCAGCTCATTCTCCAAGTTTAATCAACACTTGACTTTTTCTAATAATAACAAAACATAACCATAACTTAACCAAATTTCAGAAACTAATCCACAAACAAAGCATAGGATAAGATAAATAAAATGCATAAAATGCATTCTAACAATCAACCTCTAGCGGCTCTATACTTCGAGATCCTATGAGGTCACACACTTTGGGTCTTTACAGACTAAGTAAAGGACTCATAGACTAAGTCTATACCGAGAATAAAAGACAAAAAGGTCAAACTCAATTGGACGAATTTTGGTTGGACCAAATGTCAAAAGGAAAGGGGAAAAACTGAACTAGAGTGCCGCAAGTGGATCATGCAAAAAATCTCACAAGAGTCCGCGAGGCAAGGTCACTCAAGTGCTAGAAGCACTCGCGGGCTTGTGAGAAATCCCGTAAGCAGGCCACTCAAGCGCATTTGATGCTTGTGGAGGCCTGCAGGGCTTGTGAGGAATCTTGTAAGCCCAAGCTCGCATCATGCGAGGCAAGCCCATGCGAGGGGCTTGCCTTGCATGGCAAGTTGCTTCATGAGTTTCTCTTAGAGAAACCCGCAAGCACCAATCCCACATTGGTTTGGGGGAGCAATTTTACTCCCCCCTTTGGCTATAAACAGCCTTCTCCTCCCCCCTTTCTATTCACTTCATCTCAGCCTTCCTTCTAAGTTTTGACATATTTTCTTCGTGAGCTTTTTACGAGATCCTCCTCGAGTTTTTCCATCGTTGCAAGAATTCTTTTGAAGTCTCATTCATATTTTGAAGGGAACCTTCTAAGTTATATTTTTTGGTTCATCTTCAAGTGGTCTAGCAGTTGTTATCTACCAAAGAGTTCTTCCTCAATGGGAGGTTTTGGTCAATGAAGATCTATGTGGATCAATCATAGAGGTTGTCCTAATTTGGAGCCTAGTGCTAACGGAATGCTGTCAAATTGTTCTAAGGGAGCGTTGCACCAAAGGAAGCACACATTAATTGGTGATGCTCTTAACTTAGATGCTAGGTTTCTTTTAATAAGTTTTATAAACCTATCAGAATCTCTAGAATGTTTCAACGTAGGTTATATTAATGATGGCATGCTTAGGATTTTTAGGATTAATTTTAAGTTTTGAAATTCCACCTTACAAGTTTGCATGTCCAATTACTATCTTAATTAACCAGCATTGATATCAAAGCCTACCTTATGTTATGAATGATTGATGATAATATGTTGAAATGATATTTTCTATGAATTTAAAGTATGCTATGCATGACTTAGGTTTCAATTCATGTTAGATTAAATGATGTGATAACTAGATTAAGGTTTTCCTCAAACTTAGTCTAGGTGATTATCATATAAATTAACAATGTTATACCACACGTGTAAATGCTTTAAATTGAGGGTCGTCAAGTATTTCACTTAATTAAAAGAACGATATCCTTAAAATTATAATTATCTGGGGTACAACGAATCGAAGTGCTCGTGGTAATTTTGGCAAGGATTGGACTTGGCTACTCACTCACTTTAAGGGGGCCTCTCCTAACTTGAAATCTCCATCAATATTAGGTTCAAGTGTACCCAAGGGACTTTTATGACATAGCTGATTTCAAGTATGGGAATTGGATTTCACATATGGTGTTACAGTCATGGTTTAAGTTCTTGAATAAAACTTATACACATAGGTGCAAGAACTTAAACTTGGACCTTGTTTATTTTGCATGCTATGTGGAGTCTTAAAATAATGGAATGATTATGATGTACCAGTCATGAGCATGTTCCCTTAGATTAATAATTCTAAAAAGCCCGATATTATTATTATAATAATCATATCCATCGTATACGACCTAGACTAGGCCGAGACCAACTACACCAATAAAATCCCTACAACAATATTAAGGTGGTGAATTGTCTTAATGTCATAGGTTGTGATATTAACCTTTTAATGGGTATATAGACATGTACAACATGCTTTCCCTTTACATGTGTTTGGTTATGAGACTACATGGGGTTAATGCCTTAACCAAAATGGGTTAGTTGTCCATGTTAGTGGAGTTAAGGCCAACTTAGAGACATATTTGAGGAGTCATACAATTAGGTACACAAGTCTCGAGCAAGAGAACTCAAATGCACTCACAATTGCATGGAGTGCAAATGGATGGGTTCCAACCATGGTTGTGTTATTATGGCTTGAACTGCTATAGCAGGGGTCATAATGAATGGTTGTGGATGCTACCTACTAAGGAAAATTGGTTGGACCAAAATTCTTGAATTTAATAGAAAAGGCTATTTGAATGTCTATAAAAATAGTAGAAAATATGTGTTTAATTAAAGACCTTATATTAAATGCATGTACATATACTAATGTTTGAACAATTTCTGTCTTATATCTAGGTTGAATATAAGCATTAACATTAATAAGCATTCGTTTGGCAATAAAGTTTATAAAGGAGATAATTTTTAATGAGTGGTTCGAGAATGTGATGAGGTTCTTAAAAAGCCTTTGTTTGAATTATATTCTAGATAATCCATATCCCAAACTTCCCGGAGAAGATCCTTTCATTTATCAAATAGATGAGTATGTGAAGCACAAAAATGATTGTGATTCCATAAAGAATTTCATGGTCAATGCTATGCTTTCAAGCACCAATCCCACATCGGTTTGGGGGAGCAATTTTGCTCCACCCTTAGGCTATAAATAGCTTTCTTCTACCCCCTTTCTATTCACTTCAACTCAGCCTTCCTTCTAAGTTTTGACATCTTTTCTTCACAAGATTTTTTGAGATCCTCCACGAGGTTCTCCATCATCATAAGAATTTTTTTGAAGGCTTATTCATATTTTGAAGAGAGCCTTCTAAGTTATATTTTCAGGTTGGTCTTCGAGTGGTCTAGAGGCTGCTATCTAACAACAAGTTCTTCCTCAATGGGATATTTTGGTTAGTGAAGATCCGTGTGGATCAATCATAGAGGCGACTTTGATTTGAAGGCTATTGTTAACGGAGTGCTGTCAAATTGTTCTAAGGGAGCACTGCACCAAAGGAAGGCATGCATCAACTGGTAATGCTATTAACTTAAATGTTAGGTTTCTTTGAATAAGTTTTATAAATCTATGAGCATCTATGGAACATTTCAACTTAGGTTATATAAATCATGGCATGCTTAGCAGATCATTTAGGGTTAGTTTTAAGATTTGAAATTCCACCATGCAAGTTTTCATGTTTTATTACTAATTAACTAGCATGAACTCTTTTCAACCTTTCCATCAAATCCAAAGTTTGTTGTGAATGGGGATCTAATATTTCTTGATTCCATAACCTTCATCTCTCCAACATTCTTTTTTACTACCTCATCCTCTCTTACTTCAACTGCTACATCGTTGTCTTCCTATTCAAATCAAAGAGTTACTAATACTTTAAAAATGGCACATTGAAGGAATAAAAGCTCCTCAATGTGTGTTTTTATTTATAATTATATAAATTAACTCATATATAAGGTACATACATTTATTAGACAGTTATCTTTTCCTTTGTTGTCATAATGCGAATCTTCAAGTACATCATATATTTCTAGATCAATAGAGTCCAAAAACCATATTTCAAGTAGTTGTTTATTATGTTGTACAATTAGTTAGTTTTATAATCAATTTATCTTTATTATACTAGGTGTACAAGCTATATACCAGGTTTACACTTGTTATACCGGGTAATATATATTATACATGATATAACAAGTGTAAACCCGGTAATCATGTTGTTAACAAGGTATACACTTGTTATACCAAGTATAATATATATTATACCTGGTATAATTACTATATGAATTCTATTTTCAACAAATAAAGATATTTACGTATAGTTACTTAGATGCTATTGTTTACCTCCATTAATTTCTCGTTTATTTTCATCTTCTCTTTGATTTCCTCTGACTTTGTGTTCTTTGTTTTTTATGGTTACGGCTCTTCATTTGATCCTATTCTGTTTCCAATGTCTCATCATCTTCCTTTGTTCCATTCACTAACATGTTAATTATGTCTTTAATTGTTAGATGTTTAGTCTCATCACTTGAAAGTAGTTGAAAAGTTGGAAATGCTTTTGATTTTTTTTGTTTTTTTATCTATATCAAAGTGTCAACTACTTCCTCCTGATCTGCTATTTCTTCTTGCTTCTCTTCATTTTCTTGTGTTGTATCATCTTCTTCAAGACTTGTTATGCTAATCATGGGAATGCTGGGCAACTTCCCCTAACAAAATAATTATCATATTAAATAGTTTTCAAAATGTACAAATGTCATTATTTAGGAATTGTAAATTATTATGGAGTTCACATGGTAAGAAAAGCAGAGGGCAAGAAATATTTGTAGTCATACCTCTCCAGAAGCAACCATTTAATTTTCCTCAATAAGAATATCATCAAGAAGTGTTTCTTTCATCTTAGCATTAGCTTCATCTTCAACAACATAGTCATGATAAACTTACTCTTCAACCATGTTGTTTTCATCATAGTTATCAGTTTGTCATTTGTACTAGCTTCTTAATCTTCTATTTATTCTCTATTTTCTTCATTTTCACCAGTTTTCTTCTTCTTTCGAGTTTTTTCATCATCTTCGCAATCTAGCTTCATTTTTTAGACCTATCATCCTGTTAGACATGATGTATGCCCTAGAGGCAATTAGGGTGATATATCTTTATTAGCTATAATGTACAAACAGTTTTGGATTATTATTAATAATAATCAAGGTATCTTTGTTGCTTATCAGTGCTTTTAATTTATTTATATATCTCACTGGTATCATTTATGTATAGTATTAAATATGTGTATGGGCATTGATGAGACAAAATCCGTGACTACTTCATAGCTTAAAAGTGCGAGGACATAGTTGGACCTATGTGGTGTGAGAACTGCATGACATGTTACTATGAATAGTCTAAATATCCCTAATCATAGTTTCATTGAGACTAGACATCGATGGAACAGACAAACTGGCATATGTAGACTTACTCCTTGGATTAGATCCAAGCAACCGATCTCACGAGCTGAAGGTGGTACCTTGAGTTAACACATAAATATATTCGAGTAATACATTGGAGACCACTATAAGACAGAAACTCGGAAATAACTTTATCAATGTGTTGATGTCATGTCTTATTGCATTAGCAGTACAAGTATCCTCAGACCTGAGATATTGGTGACCTTGTGTAGTAGTTGTTATACTTTGGGTAACATTTATTCATACTCTGGCAATCAGGATGACGTGAGTAATTATGGGTATATTAATGATCACATGTTGGTAAGCCGAGTAGTCAAGATGGGATCCATCGCTCTTGATATAGTGATATAGTGATATGGTGGGAGATGTACCTTAGGGCCCCTTGTTGAAGTGACACATTCACAAACCTCTGATCAGAGTATAAGATTGATAGAACATGTTTCTAGTCAATCTTGATACATAATGGTTGAGTGGTGATCTACGTGAACAAGTCTAATTCCAAGATAACTATGGCTATTACATGAGTTGACACTTAATTAGAGCTCAATAAACTGGATGGTACTTAACATGATGGAAGGAGTGTATTGTATTGGTTACTACTACAAGACCGGGTCAAGTCACAAACATGTGATGCTCTAAGTATATGATGATAATATGCCTTTGCTAGAAAGCCCATTTGATTGTCTAGAGCTATTGGGTACCATATCGATCAAGAACACTGAGCCTAAAGGTTCCCGGATGGGAAACCAAGTTAAGGTAAACCTCTAGCAGCTCAATACTTTGGGATCCTATGAGGCCACACACTTTGGGTCTTAATCGGACTAAGTAAAGAGCCTATAGATTGGGTCTATTCCGAGAATATCTAGTTGTCAAATTCGTTAGAAGAATTAGTATTTGGTTGGACCAAATTAATAATTAAAGGAAATACAGAGAAAATAGGGAAAAATAGAACAGAGCAGAGAAATGGAATTTTTCCCTTTGCAAGTGGGCCACAAACAAACACGGGATGTTCGGAGTGGGACCTGCGTGGTTGCCTTGTGAGCTGAAAAGCTTGCGGGATGTAAGCGCGTGGGGCAAGCCCAATAGCAAGGTGCACGGGCAGCCCACAAGCATTAGACTTGGCTTCTCATTCACTTTAAGAGGGACCTCTCCTACCTAGAAATCTCTATTGGTATTAGATTTAAAAGTACGCGAGGTACATTTATGACTTAGTCAATTTCTAGTATGGGAATTCAATTTCGTATATGGTTTTACAAACGTGGTTTAGTTGTTAAATTAAAACTTATAGACATAGGTGCATTGACTTAAACATGGACCTTATTTGTTTTGCCTACTATGCGGAGTCTTAACATAATGGAATGATTATGATATACCAGTCCCGAGCATGTTCCCTTTAAGTTAATAATTCCAAATAGCTCGGAATTATTAGTTTCATAATCATATCCATCGTATAAGACCTAAACTAGGGTAAGACTAGTGGCACCAATAAAATCCCCATAATAATATTAAGGTGGTATATAGTCTTCCCATCATAAGTCGTGATACGAACCTTATTAACGGATGTAAGCACATGTACAACATGCCTTCCCTTAACATGAGTTTGGTCATGAGACTAGATGGGGTTAATTCCTTAACCAAAATGGGTTAGTTATCCATATTATTGGAGCTAATGCTAAATTGGAGACACATTTAAGAAGTAGTATAATTGGGTACGCATGTCTCGAGAAAGAGAACTCAAATGGATTAGCAATTGCATGAGATGCAAATGGATGGGTTCTAACCATGGTTATATTGTTATGGATTAACCTACTATAGCGGGGCTCATGATGAGTGGCTATGTATGCTACCTACTAAGGAAAATTTGTTTGACCAAATTTCTTGAATTTAAATAAAAGGGACTATTTATATGTCGAGAAAATAGTAGGAATTGTGTATTTAATTAATATTAAATGTATGTACAAATACTAATGTCTAAAAAAATTCTATCTTATATCTAGGTTGAACAATGAATCTGAATATAAGTCTCCGTCAGATACTTGACATTAAATTGACAGGGATCAATTTTGACGACTGGTTCAAAGCTCTTAGAAAGGAGCTTGAGAAAAGCCACATGGATTATGTTCTAGTTAATCCGAAACAAGTCAATCCTGACGCTGAGGCTTCTATCCAAGAGAAAGAAGCATATCTTAAGCACAAGAAGGATGCTTTCATGGTGTCACTAATGATGCTCAAAACCATGAGTTTGAAGTTTAAGAAACAACATGAAGGTATGGACCTAAAATCCATGTTGATTCATCTTAGAGGACTTCATGAGGGCATGAAAGTTGAATGGAATGAAATATTGAGATTTCTCAAAAACTCCAGGAGAGATTATGGGTTCCCGGCCACTGGGCGATGCATAGAATACTTATAGTGTTCAAGGAGATTAGCTCAAATGGGAATCAACACAGATTCCAATCCTGACATACAACTTATGATAAAAAGTCTGTCTGATAAATATTCACCTTTTATGAAAGATTATCTTACATCAAGGGAAGATCAGCAAGACATTTGAGTTTAATAGGAAACTTAAAAGTTTTGAGGGAACAGGTACCTTGGCAAGTAGAACTTGCATCAAAGGTAAAGGTTTAAAACCCATCAATAGGAAGGTAAAAAATGTTGTTATTGAAAAGCAGAAGCCCAAAGGAATATGTTTCGTGTGCAGAAAGCCCGGACACTAGAAACATGATTTCAAAGCTCTGAATTTTGAACAAATGAAGAAGAAGCCAAGTGAGGCATCTACTTCAGGTATGTTCTTAACAGAGAGTTTCTCTATAGTTCCTTATGAGTCTACTTGGGTATTAGATACTGGTTATGGTACTCATATCTTTACTTCTGTGCTGGGATTGCGCAATAGTAGGAGGCTTGCAAAGAGGGAAATGGACCTAAGAGTTGGAAATGGAGCACAGGTTGCTGGAACAGCTGTAGGGATAAATAGAATTTGTTTGCCTAGTGGCCTGGTTTTAGTTTTGAACAATTGCTATTATATTCTTGCTATCACTAAGAATATTATTTCTTTTGCGCTTTTAGCAACAGGGGATTTGAAATTTTATTTTTTAATAATAAATGTCAAATTCAACATGATAATGTTCTTTATGCATGAGGAATATCTGTGTATGGCATTTATGTTCTAGATACTAAAACTGAAATTCTAAATATGAACATTGTTAAGAAATCGAGATTAGATAATGAGAAATCCTCATACTTATAGCATTATCGTCTATACCATATAAATGAGACTTGCTTAACTAAGTTACACAAATGTGGAGACTTAGGCCCAATGGAATGGGAATCCTTTGGTGCATGAGAACCTTGTTCCATAGGGAAGATGACTAATAAACCTTTCAAAGGAAAGGGTCAGCGTGCCACTTGTATTTTGGACATAATACATTTCGATGTATGTGGTTCAATGAGTGTTAAGACACATGAGGGTTTCATCTACTTCATAACTTTTATTGACGATTACTCACGATATGGTTATTTGTACCTTATGAGGCACAACTCTGAGAGTTTTAAGAAAGTTAAAGAGTTCAAAACCGAAGTAGAGAAACAGCTTGGGAAAATTATCATGACCCTTCGATTTGATCAAGGTGGTGAGTACTTAAGCCAAGATTTTCAAGATTATCTAAGGGATAATGGTATTTTATCCTAGTGGACACCTCCTTATACACCCCAACACAATGGAGTGTCTGAAAGGAAAACTCGAACCCTACTTGATATGGTTCGATCCATGATGAGCTAAGCAGAAATCAAAAGATCCTTTTAGGGTTATGCACTTGAGAGAGTAGTTTATATTCTAAATAGAGTACCCTCTAAATCAGTTGATCAAACTCCATACAAATTATGGTATGGTAAGAAACCCGCTCTTTCTCACTTGAGAGTTGGGGATGTCCTGCTTACATAAAGAGGATAAGTTTAGATGAGCTGATGCTATGTTTGATAAGTGTATGTTTGTAGGTTACCCTAAGGAGACTATAGGGTATACCTTCTTTGATCCCAAGGAACAAAAAGGCCTTGTTTCCCAAAAATGCTCAATTCCTCCAGAAAGAGCATATACTAGCGAAAGCTAGTTTGAGCAATCTTGAGTTAGGCACTCAAGAAGATAAAAGAGACAATCAACTGATTATACGTACACCTGTTACACAAGATAGTGTAAGCATGGAACAGCCTACTATAACACAAACATTGAGTAGGTAAGCGCAGGCTCCAATCGCTCCCTAGCGATATGGGTTTCTCATCATTGATGATAAAAATCTCTTCCTTATAGAAAATGAAGAGCCTAGGACTTACAAGGAGGGAGAGGAGGCTTAGAATCTGGTAAATAGCTTACAGCCATGAGGTTAGCGATGGACTCCAAGTACGAAAATCAAGTTTAGAGCTTGATTAATGCTCTGAGTGGGATTAGATGCATAGGATGTAAGTGGGTTTTCAAGAAGAAAACTGACATGGACGATAACATAGTTACCTATAAAGCAAGGCTGGTTGCAAAAGGGTATAGTAAAAAAGAAGGCATTGACTATGATGAAACCTTTTCACTAGTTTCCATGAGGAAGTCTATCAGGATACTCTTTGCCATCACCATGAATTATGATTTGGCAGATGGATGTAAAGATAACATTTGTTAACGGGGATTTGGACAAGGATGTGTTTATGGTACAAATTGAAGGTTTTACATTAAAGGATGGCTCAAAAGTGTGCAAGTTGCAGAAGTCCATTTATGGACTTAAGCAAGCATCAAGGAGTTGGAATATTAGATTTAGACAAGAAAATTCGAGATGTTGGTTTTGTGTCAAATGCTAATGAGTGTGTATATAAGAAGGCTAGTGGAAGTGTGATTGTTTTCCTTGTATTATATGACGATGACACATTACTGATAGGAAATGTTATTCCTTTCTTCAGATAGTTAAGTAATGATTGTTAAAGAAATTCTCCATGAAAGACCTTGGACAAGCAGCTTTTATACTTGGTATAAAGATCTACCGAGATAAATCCAGAAGGCTGCTAGGTCTTTCGAAAAGTACATACATAAACAAGGTTTTGGCTAGATTTAACCTTGAGTAGTCAAGAAAGGGTTATCTCCCAATGTCTCATGGGATTAACCTTTCTAAATCTAAGTGTCCGTGAACAAAAGAAAAGAGATTACGTATAAATGGAATACCCTATGCCTCAATGATAGGTTCCATCATGTATGCTATGGTATGCACTCAGCTTGACATCTCACATGCGTTGAGCATCATGAGCATATTTTAATCTGACCTAGGTGAGAAGCACTGGATGGCTGTTAAAACTATCCTTAAGTACTTACGTAGGACTAAGGATATGTTTTTACTATGTGGAGAAGGTAATCTACTTTGATGGGATACATCAACATGAGTTTCTAGTTTGACAGGGATGATTATAAGTTCCAGTCAGGGTATGAGTTTATGTTAAATGGAGGGGCAGTTGTTTGGAAAAGTTTCAAACAAGATACTACTATAGATTCAACCACAGCGGTCTATTGCAATAATGATAAGTGTATAATTACACTTATTGTCATATAAATTTTACAAATTAAACACTATAATTTAAGTCATTTTTATACTTCATATAAAAGATTTCACATGGTATGTAGTTGTTTTTTATGCAAATGCAGATACTAGGTAAATCTTGAGTGAGAAATGATCTAAAGTGGAATTCTATGAAAAAAGAGTGAAAAAGGTGCAAAAAGATGCATGGAACTTAAAGATTTGGCTTAGGATCGAAGTTGTCAAAGATCAGTGAAGTTACAAGGAAAATTCTGAAGAAAAATGCAATTCAGGGTCGCGATAACCATTCACGGTCGCGACTTGTTCTTCTTCAAAATAGAAGTCTGCCAATCAAAGATTAACGTTCGTGACTTGTATATCATGGTCTTGACTTGGATGGTTTTCTGGTTTTATCTTCTTAACTACCAATAGCCAGATAAGCATGATCAACTGCCATAAACCGCCATCAACTGCCAATGAATAGACACTTATCAGAAGTCAACCAATCATGTAAAGGTGCCTATCAATTGTGGATTTGATTGAAGCCTCTCAACTAATCACAATGAAGTGATATAATCATTCACCAATGGATGAGACTCTTTGTTTATGTACAAGCAACCCTTTGAACTCTATAAATAGGGCTTCCAAACTTCACAAATTTCGTGGCAAGAAGACCAGGGTTAGATATAGTGGTGTATAGATAGAGAATTTGCTACTTTCATAAGTGTTAGCGAGAAAATGTTTAAGTGATTCGAATCCTTGTTTCGATCACTAGATTTCTCTATATTCTTGAGCGATTGTTGTATAAGTGTACTTGCAAATCACTTATCAATAAAAGTTTTCGTTCTTCAATATTCATTT
>CATIWQ010143580.1:0-10368 GCA_949673415.1 Euphorbia schlechtendalii | reverse complement strand
CTCATCAATTCGTTGTTCTCGGTGTTTTTCTTCCCATGGAAATACAGACGTATTGCAAGTCTTGACTTGTGAAACATCTGGCTCCTTTGGAACCGGATGTTGCTCAATAAGGTTGGACGTTGCTCCCATGGAAATACAAACTTATATGAGCAATGAATTCTGCATAAGGAAAAAGTATCATTAAACAATTGCATTGTTTATTAAATCCATATAATCATACAATTTGTAAAACTATATAACACGATTACATTAAACTATACAATCCATACAAATATTAGAGCTACCAAACCATACAAAAGGTAGTCACTTAACTTAAATAGTACGTAACTTCTATAACAGATCATCTACCTACCTATACAATCCTCCCTACTTCAGGGTATTGGTAAGAGATTGGTTTAGACACTATCTCCATTTGAGCCGTTAGAAATTGAAAAATCCTCCATATTTTGTAACTTATATAACAGACCATATACAATCCTATACTATTAGCTCTCCCATGCTCCCTTTGTTAGTTTTTCACATTTTATTAACACAAACTATACAATATGCATATTAAATTATACAACCTTGCAAACCCATAACATAAACTATACAACATGCATTGGTAATAGGTCAGTTTAGACACTAGTTCTATCGAGCCGTTAGAAATTGAAAAATTCCCCCTATTTTGTTACTTATATAACATACTATATGTTAACCAATACAATCAACACTCCCATGCTCTTTTGTAACTTTTCACCTTTTATTAATACGAACTATAGAATATCCATATTAAACCATACAACATTACAAATCAATAACAAAAACTATACAATATGCATTGGTTTAGCACTAGCTCCATTTGAGCTATTAGAAATTGATAAATCCTCCCTATTTAGTAACTTATATAACAAACCATATACAAACCCATACTATAAGCTCTCTTATGCTCTTTTTTGTAATTTTTTCACATTTTATTAACACAAACTATACGGTAAGAATATTAAAATATACAACCTTACAAACCAATAACACAAATATACGATATGCATTGGTAAGAGGTCGTTTAGACACTAGCTCCATCTGAGCCATTAGAAATTGAAGATTCCTCCTTATTTAGTAACTTATATAACAAACTGTATACAAACTTATAAAATTAGTCCTCTCATGCTCTTTTTTGTTATTTATATATGACTATATAGAATTTTATACGATATTCATATTAAACCATACAACCTTACAAACCGATAATCATTCAACCATTGATGAATTAATTTCAGCTTTAATAAGATAAGAGAATTCAATTTGCAGTTTAATTTTTCAATGGTGCATTCAAATAACATCGTATAAACCATTGATGGATCCTGGAATAAGAGTTTCAAAGCATATTGTGGAAAATGAAAAGAAAAGGTCAATAGCAAATTGAAATTCTAATCCATACATACCCTAGATTCCCAAATAAAATTAACAACAATTGGTTAAAAGAGAAAGGAGAGGAAACATGATACAATTTGAAAGCAAACTGTTGAATCGAAAGTCTACTTGTATGATTTCAAAATCCTCTGATTGTCGTTAACGGTGATTTCAATTGTTGTGTTGTAAAAGGGGTTTGTATTTATTGGAAATCTCAGCTAAGGTAAACGTGGGTTTGTGTTTTTTTTAAAAATTTTTTTTGCCTCGTTTAAACTTACATTAAATGGAAAGAAAAATCCTCAACCCACACCAGATGTGACTCGTACCTAGGACCTCTAGAGTCCATAGTTTCCTTCTTAACCACTAGGCTAATACCTCAATCACAAAATTTTTTTACATAAATGCGTTTATACTATTGAATTACAAAGGAAAACCCGGATATGGTTCGAACCTGTGACCTCTAGAGTCACAAACTCAGTCTCTACCATTAGGCTAACACCCAGATATGGTTTGTGTTTAATTAATAGATAAACAAAAAGAGATATAAGTTTTAAATAATGGTAAATAATTATAACATCCTTTTGTTTTAACAAAATACACTAGTACCTCCCTCCCTGTATGTTTAAAAATTACTTATACCTCCTCGTGTTTTGTCTTTTTCATACTATAATCTCCTTGTATTTTGTATTATCCCTTTTTGTATTAAATTTTATTAACATGACATGTTTAATCTTATATATCATATCTTAAAATATTAGGGATTAAAATGGTTGTAAAAATTTTTTTATTGTTATATTACCCCGTGCAATCATATCTTGTCGTATTTATTGTAATACAATAAATACATTATGATTGTTGACCTCGTAATACTAACAAAATAAAAGTAATTATACCAACAGATAATTGTTATGTATACGATTTTGATAGTAAAACACATAATGTAAGAAATGAGGAGATTATAGTATAACAATGATAAAACATAGGGAGGAATAAATTATTTTTTCATAACACAATGATGTATTAGTATATTTCATAAAAAAAACACATGGAGGTTGTAATCTTAAAAATGAATATTTTGTTAATTGGAAACTTTAATTGGGTTGTTTTATTAATCGAAACATGTTTTCCCTAGATAATTAAAAAGCCTGATTAAGAATTTAGTATGGGCAACCCAACCCAAACCCTATGCTTTCATTTAAATATAATACAAAATTTACATGACTTTGAGTGTTATCTATTGTCATAAATATCATATTTGTAAATGAAAGAAGTCATTCCCTTTATTTTTATTTATTTTTTTTTTTTGTAAAACAATGAAGCAGTTGCTCATTCTTTAGATTCTTTGCAAAATTAAACTCAAATAATAATTGTAGTTTGTTAATTTCATCCAATCATGCTGCCTGCAATTCCTACATATATCTTTAAATGAAAAATGCAACAAAATGAGACAGACAGACAGACATACATAAAAACAGATTTTATTCTAGAATGAAAGAAGTCATGGTTTTACCTACATAAAACACCCAATATCTTATTCCTTAACCTATTAAAAGGTCTTTATTTTCCTCTACTATGCATTTTTTTAACAAAGAACTTTACAATGTTGATATTGACATATGCAATTATCATCCTTTGCCACATCCTTGTCAACTTCTTTAATCTCGTTTTAGCCACGCATAAGATCGACAACAATCACACTTATGTTGTCACGGCTACCACGAGCCAATGCAAGGCGAGAGAGAAGTGAAGCTGCCAAGACACTACGAGACGAAAATAATGGCCTACCATCATTGTCCCCACTAGGAGTTGGATTAATAAAATTTGTTGGATTCTCTCCCAACAAACTATCAGAAGCTACATTACATGCCAACTCATTGGATACAACATCCCACAAGCCGTCGCTAGCAAGAATTAAGCATTCATCTCCAGGTTCTCTTTTCATGAAATGAACCTCTGGTTCTGATATCACGATTGGCTTCAAATATCGATCCCCTGTTATAATAAAAATAAAAAACATGTAATGCGTAGAGAAGAGTTGAATTATTTTGTTTCTTCTCATAATTTAAATGATAGAATAACTTTACTATTTGTGAAAAGAAATCATGCAAACATAAACAAACCAATGTAGATTAAACTTGCAAGACGGATATACTTAAACCTAAAGTATATGTTATACTTTTGTTATGAATCATTTCAACAAGAGGTCATGAACTTTTGTTTTCATGTAAATTTGAGATTAAATTAAACTAGAAAAATATGCATATAGAGCATGCCTATATGAGCATTATTTTCATTCCAATTATGTCTCTAAAAATGTCATATGTACCATATAAACTTGTCGGAAAGTGCAACATACTCACGTACACAAGTCATCTACATAGCTTTTATGATGCACAATACACTAATAAGAAATGCTAAATAAAATTTAATATTTTCATATAAACATAACACCAACAAAATGATCAATACATTACATGATAGAGCCATATTTATACAGGCATATTAACATGCTCCTTTCATCTCAAAATAATTAGCATGCAATTATTTTTAAATTTATTAAGAAGGTTCCACGGGTATGGTTAAACTTTTCAATTTCTGAATAAAATACTTTTATTTAAAGAAATATTTTTACCAGAATTAGATAACTTTGTATTTGCAAAATTGGTTTGCTATAGATGAAAATAGTAAACATTAACACAAGTGTAGTTATTCAGAGAAATTAGATATCAAAGATATATGTTCATTGATCAGGCGAACTAAAAAATTATTTTATAATGAATGAAAAATGAAAAGAAAGCAAACCTTTTGTTTAGGGAATATAGTATATAATAGGCAAGAAAAGTTAGCTTTGCTACTTAGAATGATTAACAACAAAAGAAACAGATGCAAAGAAAAGATTGTTGAGAAACAGTTTAAAATTTGAGGAAAAACTTAAGATAACGCCATTTAAAACACCTACAAAATTACCACTCAATTCTCTCTATAGCTTCCTAGTCTCGGAATCTTCCTAAGATCTTCTACCAAAGACTAAAATTCTAGATCTCCAAGGAAAAGAGTGTGATGAGATGACAAAAAAATTTTAGTAACCAAGAGCGTAGTATATCTTTTGTAGGCCTTGTAAATTAACATAAAGTACTTTACAGGTTTTTCAGTGTTAGCTACTTGGAAAATCAAAATATTGAGTTGGTTGATAAGAAAATACAAGGAAGAATAAAGAAAAATGTTAGCCTAATAAAAAAAAATTTTCATCATTCAGTGAAAAGACTTTTCCACGTACTTGCCTCTACAAAAGAGATATGTGATCCTTCGCTTTTACTAATGACTCTATGCACATTAATTGTAAATTTCACATTGAGTTGCAAGAATTAAAACGGAATAATATGAGTTATCTCCAAAAAGTCGAAAGGCAGTTGAACTTATGGAATCTAAAAAACCCCTCACACACTTGTGCAAAGTAAGATCAGCCTAGAATATCTCTATATTTCCACGTCAATGAAAATTTGCTTTGAGCTTGTTTCCTTATGCAAAATAGAAGATCATTTGGTTCCTCATAAACTACTTCCCTATAATATGTATCAACTAAGAGTCACAGAAACTCCAGTGACATGTCATTTTCGCGTTGTCAATCTGTTTCGAACAAGGACACTAAGGAAACCCTTAAGAGAAGTTTTTGAGCTGTTTCCTCAATTAAAGAAAGATATTATTTCCTTAAATTCCGGAAACTGTTTCCTAGCAATTCCCCGTATCAAAGGACCCAATTTTGATTCATTCCAAAAACCAAATTTCAAAATCTATTCAAACTACTAAGACTTTAAAACTCAACTTATAATTAAAAATAATAATACTAATAATATCCTTATAGTATAAAAACTTGTTTTATTTCATTTTATATACATTATTACATAATTCATAGCAGATTTGCTTGATAATGAATAAATTTATTATTTTAGTATTTTATATAAGAGTGAATAATGTGTATGCAATTATCTTAACATTTATAAATATACCCGTAAAATTTTATTATTTACGCATTTCTACAGTTTCTAAAGCTATATTTTTTTAAAATGGTGTTTTCCTGTTTCCATTTCCGTTTCCATATCGGTTTTCCTTTTTGTTTCCCTACTATATAGTGTATCAAACACAATAATTCACATAGTGAGTCCAAGGACCTCTTCACCCACGCCGAAGCAATCCCCCACCCAAGGACCTCGTGGTCATCTTGATCATGGCCATAAAGAGTAATGTGTCAAATATACAGTCAGAAAAATCATTTGCTAATATACTCCTTTCAGAAGTTGTATGCCACCATTTTCCCACCCTGCCCCATTTGGTCTTTGTAGTTGCATTCACCATACAAATATACCATTCTCTCGTTGGTACCGTTCATATTTGTCCTATCAAGCATATTGGTGTTTCTAATGCTTCTCTTAATGATCATTTAGAAAAGGAGTTTGCATAGTGTAATCGACTAGCCATACACAATATCCAATTTATGTATGTTGCCTTGATCTTTATTTATATGGCCTTAAACAGATGCTCAATGTGTGCTTTCCATCGACTTACTGAACACTTGATGATAGTTTGCACACATGCTAAGTAAGTCTCCCCTCAATAAGTTCATCAAACATACTCAACAGCATTTCCTAGTTGTTTAGGTGAAGAATTTGGAACATTCATGACTTCACATGCAAGCTCCATGACTTCATGCAAACTCCGGTGGACATAAAGCGACAAGTAATTAAACACTTGCGTTATTTAGTGATAACGAGCTAGCTCAATAATCATTTAGGTAGCACAACTTTTTGCTACCTAAATAATCGATCAAGCATTCATCTGTAAATGGGTAAATAAGCATCCCACTGTTTCTCATTCCTTTATGAAACTCAAATATAAGGCTTTCAGGGCCACATTAGGTATCAAAATAAATATTTATTTATAAGTATTGAGTGCATGAGTCGTATAAGATTAATCAATGCGTAGATTCTTATGTCTCAGTTGGAATGAAGTATATATACTTGAAATGGTAAATTAAATAGAACATCTATGATTTCTCAATGTTTTCCGCAATGTCCGAAACACAAAGGAATCGGAAGGACCCAGACAATCAATAGAGTAGTGGAATGAAACTCATAGAGAAGAACTTGGTCAGGTTTTGACATGTCCTAAACCCTCTTGATAACTCATGGAAGGCAATTCAACCCACAAACTCTTTCCAACCCATGTATCAAATTGAAATGTAAGCAGATTTCGTGATAGGGATATGCACATCGCAATAGAACTTATTCATTTGGAGTGGTAGAAGAAAGAAGAAGATGATTATTTGTTGACATGAACATCTTTTAACAAGGCTATCCGCTCGTAGAGAGAGAGAGATGTTGGAGAAGATGATTCAATCACAATCTACAAATAAAGAAAATGTGCTACATCATCATTAATTGATAAACAACGGAATAATCAATATTCACCGGTCTAGGGCCACCCCCTCGAGTAAAAGCTTCCACATTGGTTAACCAAAATGAGGATGATTGATCCTAAATTTGATTCAAATCCAATATAGTACCTATGGGTACATAAGATATGCATTGACTCAATTCTCTTTAATGAATAGATCTGATCGCAACTTCAATTATGGAATTCAAAGGGATCAAATAGGAAATGATACTCAGAACCCAACATTGTGATCGTTACAGATGTAATGGGATAAGTAATTTCCTAGTCCTCCGCTGACACTTGTGTATTCAAGGGCTCAAGGAGAGGAATGCCTTTTGTTGTCGTAAGGCCGACGTAGAGGATAGATCTTTATTATTTAATATTCCGATTTGGTACGTAATTTGTTGACATGCATAGATCTTAACTTGGTTATCCAGTGCGCCGCCAAATTCCTCACGAACAATGAATAAAGTTTAGAACAATAAATATGATTCTTATGATAATAAAAAACATGTTTTTCGTATCTTAAATAGAATAATTGAAAAGGAGGATAAAATGATCGCTTAGGATTCCTAAACATATTATAGAACCATATTCATTAAAACTTGATGAGCATATAGCTAGAGGTAATCATTTATGAAGTTTGTCCTTTAGTCATCACTCACCATCCATATTTCAATCAACCCTGAATATGTTTCGATCCGGAGATAAACCTTTTCAAATCTTGATTCCTAGTAAGATCGAGATGTCAGAAGGTTCCCAATCCCCATGTGCTTTCTCTAATGAGAAAGATATACGAGGTTATCCAATGCGCAATTATTTCCAAATGCCTCTTGATTACTCGTGATCCATCTTGATTCCTCTTTAGCTTGAAAAAGATACAACTTTGTGGAATTATACATGCAAATTACTCCACAACTTCATATAATCACAACAAACTCCAATAAAAGCCGAAGAATTTGTCAAATTAGGAAATTCACACTTCACTCGTACATTGAAAGGAGGGATTATGAATCATGTAATACATTGGAACTCCGCCTTCAAATTTTTAAATTGGAAAACTATTTTGTAAGACTGAAAGGGTTAGAAGAGCGGAAAGAGCGATCTCCACTTTATCTACTCTAATTAGTCAATAAATAAGATAGAAAAAGAAACTCATTCACGCGCCTTGTTTATCGCCTATCAAATTGTTGAAGCTTCTCTCATCATTGCACATCAACATTTCTCGATTATACTTGGCAGCGCCCTTTCTTGATAATAAGTTGTACAAAATTCCAACATTGCCATGTATTGCTTATAAGTAGATTCCTAGAGTTATGCAGGTACAACACCACCATTCCACGATAATGCACAACAGATGGCTCCCACCATATTTTGATAATATACGGAATACCAAATATTTCCTTGATAGTCTTGAGATCACACTAAATAAATATTGAACATTAATTATTGATAGAGAACTACAAATGTCCAACACTTATCTTGAAAGAATCATTAGTTAGGTTAGATATATATCCATATCCAAACCCGTAGCAATAAATTCAAATCGGATATGGTGGATCGATAATTGACGAAGAAATCGTGATAGCCATCACAAAATCTGTGTGTTTGTAATAGACTATAGAACTCGAATAACAAGTTTGAAAAATTAGCATCTATGAAATGTACCGTGCATTTTGAGTCTTGATTAATCTAGATTAGATTATACATTCAAACAACCATAATCTCATTCCAAAATCTGTTTTTGATTCTTAAACCCCATGAATCAAAAAACTATGTAATATTAAGAAATGTAGAATAATGAACCACCACTTTGATTTAAACTAAAAACTTATAGCCAGGTAGAGAGTAAATTGGGTTATGGTCAAATAAAGAAAAGTATCTAGTGATCTAGACACATAGACGTTCCTAGTATTCCAGCAACTGTGAAGTCATATGCTAAGAAATGCCATGGTTCTATAAGGATAATTAATAAAAATGACATTCATTTTTAAAATAGCTCGAATTTAAATTTCAAAGCCATATCCTTTGGTCAATAACACCGATATTGTGAACTTAGGTCGGAAAATCAAAACGTCAAAGAAAATATTGTTCCATCTTTTTCTTCCAAACAATATTAATTAACTCATAAAATAAAAAAAAAAGAGGATTAGATACTTAAATAGACCAAAAAGGCCATATGGCTCCTAAGCTTATAAAATAAGGCCCATATGTACTTATTACATGTGTAATAATTAATAAATTATTTTGTATTTAACTACATAGGAGATTTGAATAAGTTAATAAGGGTGTACCAATCGGGTTAATTCCAATTGGTAAAATTTATATTTGTTACATCTTAATTATTTTTAAATAAAGTTGAGTTACATCATAATTATTTATTTAGGATATTATTTTTAAAGATTCACAAAATGTAGTTATATACATGCAACAATGTTATGGTGCTCATACGCAAATCATTCCTCAATTTTTTTTTCTTTGTGAAATTCTTAAGCAATTAGAAGGTTTAAATTTATGTATTCAACTATTTTCGCACATGGGTGAGTCTAAAGTACATACATGACATGTACTGTAAACTCATCATTTCAATTTAAAATTATTTATATGTAAGGAAATTAAAGATTATGCGTTAACTTTAACCAATATTTTCTCTCAAGTTTTCTTTTGTGTAAGTTCACATTTTTACACAATTTATTTTCTTTTGTTATTTTAATCTTTATTTGTTGTTCATTCGCTTTCATTATTTTACGTTTTGGCTGCCGCCGTACACTTGGTCGCTACCGCTATTCTTCATCGTTCATATTAAATTTGCAACATTATTCTGCATTTCATCCATGTATATCTCAAGTTTGAATCTCTTTGTATGCCAAATTAACCTTCTTGTCTATCAAGATTCATTGTAAAATGTTGTACACAATACATAAATTTCAATCGATTTGAATTTGATTAAGCTGGGTGCTCTATTTTTTGAATGCTAATCTAGAATTGCAGGTCTGAAAATTAATAACGAGTCGGTATTTCAATCCATCATATCCTATTTAGATTAATTTATTCAGATTTTAGGTACGATTTAATCAAAAAGTAAGAATGTGAAGAAAATTGTTGAAGGATGAGATGAACTGAAACATCAAACAAATGGAAAAAAAGTAAGGAGTAAACATGTTCGCGGGCCAGGTGGTGAGCCCGCTTCAACGAGTCGGGATTGGACACTCATTTTTTAAAAAGGGCCGGCCTGAATCCGAACCCGAACCTGTCAAAGCCCGAAGAATTATGGGCCGGTTTTGATTTTTATATAAATACCCGAACCGTGCCGGACGAATAATTTTATTTATTTATTATATAATTATACATTAAATTTATAATCATTTTAAGATTTTGTATTTTATGTTATTAATTTTTTATATTTAATTACAATAAATGTTATTAAAAATATTAAAGATTTAAGTAAATAAAACAACTATATTAAAGATTTAAACATATTTTAATTTATTTTATATTTTTTCTATTTATTAAAATAAAAAAATTTATAAGAAAAAAAATCCATGA
>CATIWQ010143577.1:0-13803 GCA_949673415.1 Euphorbia schlechtendalii | reverse complement strand
ATTGATAATATAGTTAAAATGTCACACTTGTTGCGGAAGCGACTTGCAAATTATAAAATTATTGCAAAAAAACAAAATAGAGAAAAACACTGAAATTTTAACGAGTTTCGGCCAACTATGCCTAGGTCCTCAGATACTACCAAATTAATATTTTATTTGAAGAAATATTACAAATATGAGAGAAGAAATACAAAACTCTTATAGAACGAGGAAGACAAATGTTGAGACGAAGAAAAAGAATTCTCAAGATGGCTATTTATACACAAAATTTTGCCAACCTTTATCAACTAACCACCACTTTAATTAAGCCACTCTTTAATTAAATCAAACTAACTTTTACCAATAATTTGACTAATTCTTTTTTACTTTGTATATATTGGATTTTGTCACATTTTAACTACAAACTCCACCTTGATAAAGTCCACATCTTCAATCTCTCATCTTCTGTAGTATCTTCCAATGTTGTCTTCAAATTTTGACAGTATTGATCAAGTCCAGACAATATTGGAACTTGACCAGATTTACTGCCTTTATCAACATATCAACTGGATTCTTAGTGGTAAAAAACTTTTGGATAAAAACTCCACTTTCTTCGAGATCCTCTCGTATGAAGTGACAACAAATATCGAAGTGCTTCGTCCTTGCATGGTAAATTTGATTCATAGCCAACATGATAGTACTTTGACTATCACAATGCGCCTTTGCGTGCTTCTGCCGAATCATCAATTCCCTAAGCAACACTTGAAGCCAAATTGTCTCATTTGCAACCTTCGTACTATACTTTGTCTCTAACAAAGCAATCATTGAATGTAAAGTAGACCTCCAACATACTGACCCACCAGTACTTGATCGACATTTGCTGATATACCAAATCAATATGTCCCAGTTGCACTTGCCACAATCTGACTGCTTCCAACACCTAGTCATTAGAAGCCACTGTTGTGTTTTCAATAACAGTAGTACCTTGGTAATGATTCAACCTGTTATTCTTCCGAACTTCCTCCAACACCACCAAAGAACAAAAAATTATCTTCATTACTCCACCTTTTCCTTGCACTTTGAAACCTTCTTCTTCTAAGGTTCCCACGGAAATGAGGTTCTTTGATAAATCTGGTACGTACTGAACTTCCTTCAAAGTTCTGATTGATCCATCTTGATTCTTCAATTGTATAGAACCAATCCCAAGTGTGGTGATAGGGAAATCATTTGCTGTATAGACTGCACCATCTTCTAGCTCCTTAAAATCAATAAACCATTCTCGATTAAGACTCATCTGATTAGTGCATCCTGAATCAAGAATCCAAACACTAGAAGAGCTAATAGAAGTCAAAACAGCAAGAGAACAATCGGAGTCACCATCATACTCAGCAACAGCAACAAACTTTCCATTGTCAGCATGACCTTTTTGCTTTAACTTAGGACAATCTTTCCTCCAATGCCCTTTTTCATGGTAAAAGACACATTCATCTTTGCTCAACTTGGACCTTTCATTTTATCGTCCTTTCTTTCCTTTCGCCTGGCTTCCCGGGCATCCTCTGGCAATCAAAGCCTCAGTCCCTCCACTTGAGCAATCAAATTTATCCTTCCTCCTAATGTACAAAGCTCCACAGACTTCACTGAGTGTTACAGCAACCTTCCCATGAAGTAGAGTCGTTTCAAGGTACTCAAACTCCTTCGGAAGAGATCCCAACAACATCAAAGCGAGATCCTCATCTTCAACTATCACATCCAGGTTCAACAAATTAGAAACCAACTGATTAAAACTAGTGATGCAATCATTCATCGTGGTACCAGGAGTGTGCGTGAATCAGAATAGTCTTTTCTTCATGTGAAGCTTATTCTGACTGTTCTTTTTCAAGAACTTTTCTTCTAGTGCTGTCATTAACTTATTAGTTGAAGTCTCTTTGCAAAATACGTACTTCTGCTCTCTAGATAAGCATGACCTAATTGTACCACAAGCCAACCGATTGAGGGTCCTCCATTCTTCTTCTCCCACTTCATATGGTTTCTCTCCTTCAATTGCAATGTCTAAACCCTGCTGAAACAAGGCGTCCAGAACCTCACTTTGCCACATGCCGAAATGACTGCTACCATCGAAAACTTCCACCACTACTCTGGAATTTACTCCAGCAACTCTTTGAAGAATGCTTGAAGAAACATTTGATGTGGATACCTTCGTTGCAAATGGCTTTTCCATTTCAGCCCAAATTGAAAAATCACAAATAATAGTATTTCTCGAGTATTAACTAGAAAAATTCCCAGGTAAATGGTCGAGTCACAAACGGTCTCAGTTAAATACCATTTTCCTTAGGCTCTTATCGCTTGTTGACAGAATTTTTCCAATTACTCAAGACAATATATTATTTAAATTTTTTTCAAAAGAGTGTTTTGAACAATAATTTTAAAAATTTGCTAACTGCCAATTAATTTCCAAACGCCTAGAAGTAGGAAAATTTTCTGATGTACCACTATAGTAACTTACAGCACACAAAGCATAGTATTTTTTCCTAACCAAGCTCGGATATCAATTGTTGCGGAAGCGACTAGCAAATTATAAAATTATTGTAAAAAACCAAAATAGAAAGAAACACCGAAATTTTAACGAGGTTCGGCTAACTATACCTACGTCCTCAGATACTACCAAATTAATATTTCACTTAAAGAAATATTACAAATATGAGAGAAGAAATACAAAAACCTTATAGAATGAGGAAGACAAATGTTGGGATGAAGATCTCAAGATGACTATATATACACAAAATTTTCCAACCTTTATCAACTAACCACCACTTTAATTAAGCCACCCTTTAATTAAGTCAAGCTAACTTTTACCAATAATTTGACTAATTCTTTTTTACTTTGTATATATTGGACTTTGTCACATTTTAACTACAGATGCGTGCGCGCGCGCGCGCGCGCGCACACACACACACACATATATATATATATATATATATATATATATATATATATATATATATACACACATGTTTATTCGGTTTGGTTCAGGTATTTATTTTGGTTTTGATATGAGAACCGATATCAAAAAATTTAGAATATTAAAAATCGAAACCGAACCGAAATAAATTCGAGTCAGTTCAGTTTGGATTTTTCTTTTAGAGTTCGGTTTGAGTTAGGGTTTGGTTTCCGATTCGGTTTTGCTCACCCCTTGCCAAGGGGCTCATGAGGGAAGCCCAAAGACTTACCTACTGCTAACAGTTAATTCTGCTACTGGTAGTTTTAATGTTTTAATTTTGGTTAATTTTCTTAACATTGTTCCATAAAAATGAGAATAGATAGCATTTAGCAGACTGAATTAGTAGCTTTAAATTAATAATGTCCCTAATATATTGATCGTAATTAATTAAGTTGAATGTACATAATATTTGATGCCAGTCACAATGATTGATGACTTGCCTATGCATTGTGAGGTTGATGTTAGCATTTATAGTAATCAAAATCAATAAAAGTTACTCCCTCGCTCCCTCCGTTTACTAAATATTATTGCTATAACTAATTCACAGCTTTTAAGATAACAACTAACCCAATGAGATGATTTACTAGTTTACCCTTTCATAAATGTCTCATTCAATTTTCAAGACTATTAATTTGATCAATAAAAACAATTTGACCTATAGTCTTCTCTTGTTATTGGAGATTAGAATACAATTATCTTGGAAGTTGAACAAATTAACAAGGGTAGGAATGGAAAACTTAGAAAAAAAATATCTTGAAAATACAAAATGATAATAAAAAAGAGATAATGAAATCCCTCTACAACGACAATATTTAGTAAACGGAGGGAGCGATTACATGATTTTTCTTTAAAACATTCCTACATTATAATTTTATACACCTAATTAAATATTTAAATTTGAGAAGCTGATGTACCACATCATCAAATTACCTCAAATTTCACATTATAATGTATGTTTCACCGGTAGTTAATACTATTTTCACCTAATTCAACTTTACGATGAAATTTTGATATATATGCACACTTTCTCTCATAATTTGTATTCCCAATTTAAATTAAGGACTTTAAGTAGTAGAGTATACAATTCAGTTGTATGCATTTGAGAAATGTCTAAAACACTAAAAAATGGTCAATACATATCATTTTGATTTTGGACAATTGAAATTTAAGTAGTGTGTAAGGGTGCAAAATTTCTCTCACCCACCGCCCAGGTGGGGCTACAATAAAATGTTCAAATCTCCAAAATCTCTAGCTCAATCCCTTATCAATTAGTCAAGTTAATTGACCATTCTTAATCAATAAATTAATATTCATAAAATCAACAACTACCCTCTAAAAATTCTCATAATATTTAATATAATGATCACGAACATCAAACCGTTTGCAAATGTGTGCATGACATATTGGTCCAAATTAAAAGCCATTACGCAAAGTTAAGTAGACAAACTATTAATGTCAATCAAAATAAAAGTCAAAAGGTCCTCAAAAGGAGGAAGAAGGAAACCGCCATCCATACTCCATCCCTGTTTTTTTGGTAATTAGTATCACTGAAATAACTATAATACAAAATTATAGTTTACTTTTGGATTGATAATGTTTTAAATTTACAGTTTCTTAGAAAGTACTGTTTATTAAATTCAAGCGATTGATATAGAATATGTAGCTAATTGAATTAATGAATATTGTGAATATATAGCTTACTAATTTTGAATTAAATGTATGTGATAAGCATTGCATGCTGAGAAATTATCTTGTTAGTTGATATATGTTTTTGTTGAAATTGATGCATTACCGTCATTATTAGTGGAAATTTCATATGATCCATGGTTGAAGTCGTGACTTAATTAAAATGCTATAAGTTAATAAGTTGAATTTATTTATGGGTAAATGTCAATTTCTTCTCATCCACGCTATTTTATGAGAATATCCATAAAGACAATTCAATATATAATTAAACATATACATTATCTTAAGCCTTCGCATTTTCAGGAAATATATCGATGAAATTTATTTTAGTATTGAAATAGTAATTTTATCCAATAATGATGTGTGTCGTTCCTTACGTTATTGTAACTTTGTAAAAAAATTTCATTTGTTTCATAACAAACTTTTTTAAAAAAGACCTTTACTTGAATTTTTGGAATTTATATTGTATGAGTTTATATTTTAACTTGATTTACGGATAAATGTATCAATTTCAGATATTATAAATATAAAAAACAATTGAAAAAATCAGGCACCCCTAACTTGTCCTCGTACTTTTAGAAAAAGAAGATAACCTCGATTGACTTTTTTTTAAGTATTTATTGTGCGAAGTGGATCTCAGATTTTGTTTTTATATTTACTACAAAAATTGCTTTCAGCAGCAAAAAAGCAGCTTAAGAAGTAGTTTTTTTATTCCATCAGAAGCTAGTTTTGCGTCTGAAGATAAAAATTACATCATAAGATACAAGTATCAGAAATTAGAAGAACTGTCTCAGAGGTAAATATCCTCTGAGATAACAGTTGTTTAAGGAAAAATAAATGCTAAAATATTTATTTCAAATAATTAGAACAACAATCTCAAGGCATCACGTGAGTTAACTATTACCATGTATTTGCATTTAATTTTGTGGTGCCAAAAGATGTTGTACCTAAAAAAGATCCGTTGACATTGACAGTAAGGAGACAAAGATGTTTTTTCTCCTCTGTAGCAAACAACAAATACTGGTGAGACCATCTCCATCACAAACTCGTATCAGGGCCTAATCGAGATATTTAAACATTATTTAAACATATTCAAATATCCCTGATCATCGCGCTAAGCATGTCCTTAAACTTCTTTAGTGTTGACGACTAATTGCAAGTAACAACAGGAAGAATTTAGTAACAGTTCAAGATTAACGGGATCTTGCGAGACCTATTTAAAGGAGCAAAAGTTCCATCAGAGGAACTTGATGAAACAGGATCTAATCCCAAGAGCATTCAAGATATTTCAAACTCATTGTTTCACTTACAATCCTTGGCAAACCTTCATTTTAAATCTATATGTAATAGAGCATTGCTGAAACAAAGTTCAAATGCTCAAAACTCTTTCAATTCAATCTCGTAAACACTTGCATTGTGATAGAGTAAGTGTGGGGGACCTTAGATACAAGAAGAATGGTAATTCTAGTATTGGCATTAGCTCAGAGCCTAGATACATTTGAACGGTATTCTTGTATTGGTAAAGCTCAGAAATTAAAAATTGTAGGGTGGCCCTCTAATTAACCAAATGAGCTTTGTAGTGGTTTATTCTCCACCCAAAAGGAAATCACTAATAAAATAAAGCTTGGACACAGATCCCAAGGATTGGATTTGACAAATGCTGAACTAGAATAAAAACCTCTTGTTTGTAATATCTCTTCCTTATTTATTATTTGTTGCATTCATAGCTATAGACTACAAATCTATTGAACTTAAAAAAGAATACGTCAGATGATAGTTTCTGAAATTTTAAGTAAATCAAGTTTACTCAAAAGTTGCGTTGGAAGTAAGTTTCCGCAAAATCTCTGAGAAAAATAAAACTTGAAAATGAGTCATTCACCCCTTTGATTTGTTTAATCACTGTGTTGGGTCCAACAATATTGTATAATAATTA
The DNA here is from genome assembly GCA_949673415.1 of Euphorbia schlechtendalii. NCBI lineage: Eukaryota > Viridiplantae > Streptophyta > Magnoliopsida > Malpighiales > Euphorbiaceae > Euphorbia > Euphorbia schlechtendalii. The sequence goes on along the minus strand of CATIWQ010143577.1, from coordinate 7,207 downwards.
TTTTGATTTTATTTAATATTGCATGGGTGCATATATTCTGATAAGGCATAGATTATAATTTAGATCATAAGTAATTTAAAATTTTGTTTCTCAAATCCACCTTTTTAATACTATCATGTTGGGATTCTTTAAAGGTTAAGTCCATGTAGGAGTAACTTTTAGCGTATCAAAAGTTTTTGATAATTATATCGAATTTGTATAGATGTAGAAATAGTTTGACATTATTTTTTCAAGTTAATGTCTTATAAAATTATGAAAAATTTATAGTAAACAATTTTTAATTAATTAATATTAAAATTAAAATATTTTATTCAATTTCAAAATATATTATTCTATTAAAAATTTATAAATGCAATTTTTCTAACAGCATATTAATAGCAATCCCCTTAGACTATTAGGAATTCGAAAATTTGATACCGTAATTCTAATTGACGTAAACAAATTAGTTTAATAAATTATTATTATTACTATGTACTACATGACAAACAAGTGTACGGTGGCGGCATAAAATTGTACCTTCGCATCAATTTAGTATATTATTAATCACACGTGCTTAATAATAAATTACTATTTGTACTGAGCTACTATATAATCTGGATACAAAGAATTGAAAACGTTTAATATATAATATATAGTTAATTAAAATGGCAAACATCCCAAATTAAAATGAAAAGTATATACAAATTACTGTTTTTCTAAAGTAAATATTAGCTTATACCTTTTTCAAACTATATTAGATTTTATGTTATCACTTTAATTTGATTGGTACATGAAATTTATATATTAAAAAGATTAGGGTAAATTGATAACTATTAAATAGCAACTATTATAACAAAAATATGGGTTTAGGGTACTTTGATATATAAGATATCAATGCGTCCGGTGGAAATCAATTTGGTATCATTCAAGTAAGATATCAAGTTTGAGTTATGTGAAGAATAAGTTTTTTATTGGATACTCATCCACCATTATCAAGCGTGCGAAATGAATCAGATACGGATATAATTGAGTTAAAATTTCGATGAAACAAATGGACAACAAGAAAAATAAAAATAACATGACTATAAGAAATAATGAATTCTCATCATTTAAATCATAAGTAACTAAAGCAAATTGATACTTAGTATAATCAATTGTTGAAATAAACATTTTGAGATAGCCCGATCATACATATACTACTATTACAGTGTCACATAATTATTTTACAAAGCTCGGCCAAAATATGAACCCGCAAAAACCAAAAATTTATAAGCCGTGTTTGGTTTTCATATAAGTGCAACATTCCGGTCTGATGATAAATATTTATATAATATCATATTTATATAAATAATTTAAATTTTGTATTATTTTATTAAATTTTTTAGAATAACAATTCATACAATATATTAATAATTCAAGTAAATAATGTTATATATATATGATTTTATCGAAAAGTAAGTCAATATCATTAATCAGAATCAACAAATAACTATAATCAAATGTGGACGAGGGTCACGTCTTCATACCTGTTAAAGAATCAACTTCTTTATCTAATAAATATTGGCAATAAAAATGCGAAAAAAGAAAGATGTCCAAGGATGTCCTTAGGATTTAGACATTTATGTAAAATTTTCCTTTTATTTCTATTTAATCTTTCGAAAAAAAAGATAAAAAAATAAAAAATTGTTAGCGTCGTGAGCCAAATTTGGGAATAATATTGTAAGCCTGATCTAGCCCGAAATTTTAAACTATAAGTCTGATAAAACTTGAGTTGATATTTTTAATTAAAAGCTCGATGAGGTCTGATCCAACATGCTCTACACACATTCTTCTTTAATGTCGTATTTTTTGTTTTTACCATAAAATGATCCTGGTGGGTCACAACCATTGTGCTAAAAAGTGTTAAATGCTAGGTGTAAAAGGGCCTAGACGGATCTACTTATTAGTAATGACAAGCTTTCAAAAGTATTTATTGACTAATAAATATTCTAATATTAATCATATTAAAATTTTTTTAAATTGTAATTATTTGTGGATACTTTGATACAAGAAAGAGTGAAAAAAGTTGAAAATATTTCAAATTTTAAAAAATCATGCCTGTGTGGATTTTTAATACAAAACCTTTGAAATTTTATTTTTTATTATTAAAAAATCACCGCCAAGAACCGTCTTGCCCGCCTAGGTGCCCTCTTAAAACTGCCAAATCAGTCAACCAGCTTAAAATCCGCTCAAAATAGTCCGATTAGGGAAAATCATGGTAGTAGTCTTTAAAATCCCGCCTAATTCAGTTAGGTCATGTTCTCTTCAACTTCTGAAAACTGAAATGAATTAAACTAAACTGAACTGAATTTAACTTAACTTATTAAAACATTAATCATAACTGAACGACACCTTCATGCCGTTAACCAACTAAATGTTAAGAAATTCCACAAAATGGGGCCACCGAAACTTGTTTTTTAGGGCCATCACCGAAAGTCACCGAAAGTTGTTTTTTTTGGGGCCATCACCGAATGTTATTTTGTCTTTATGCTTTAACATTTCATTATAAATAGGATGAATTGCAAAGCAAATTATCATCAGAAAATTTGAGAGCTTGAGTGCATTTGAAGAGTTAGAGAAAAATTAGTAGAGAGGAAGATCAAAAGCAGGTCAAGCAAAAATTAAGTCTAGTAATTTTTTTGCTTTTGCGCTTTTGATTTCGTCTATTAAGGAGTTTTCTTTAAGAGAATTTCTCTAAAAATTCTCGGGGGAAATTGAGTGTGAGGTGAGTATTTTGTAAGCACTGTGTAACTTTCTCCATAAATAAAGTCTGCAGCAACTCCGGAGAGGTAGGCGAAATTAACCGAACTCCGTTATCAAATATTGTGTTATTTTTTCAGCTGTTATTTTTTGCATTCCATTAATCTGGTAGTACGGGAATTACCGCGTTTATTCCCCAACAACTAGTATCAGAGCTTAGTTATTTCTTAGTATGCTCTATGGTTGCAGCTTTGTCCAATCTTCCACATCAGAATGGAATTAATTTAGGTTGTCCAGATTTGAGTGGGAGTGATAGCCGCATATGAAGGAAAAGTTAAAATCGAAAAGTTTGATGGTCCAGACTCTAGCTTTTGGAAGATGCAGATTGAGGATTATTTGTATCAAAAAAAGTTATATCAACCTCTCTCGAAAACCAAACCAGAAGGCTCAGAAGGGTGAAGAGTGGAAACTTCTCGATAGACAAGCTCTTGGTGTTGTTTGGTTGACATTATCCTGAAACGTTGCTTTCAATATAGCCAAGGAAAAGACTACGACGGATGTAATGGTGGCCCTTGCTAATGTCTATGAAAAGCCATTGGCTGCAAATAAAGTTAGACCTAATGAGGTGACTATTCAACCTACAGATGGAGGAAGGGGCATCTGTGGCCCAACATCTAAATGAACTTAACACAGTCACAACCATGTTAAGTTCGGTGGAAATTGAATTTGACGATGAAGTTCATGCTTTATATCTCTTGTCATCTCTACCAGATAACTGGAACACTACATTTACAACAGTTAGCAGTTCGGCGAATAATACGAAGTTAAAATTCGACGATGTACGAGATCTGTTGCTAAGTGAAGAAATTCGACGAAGAGAATTGGGGGAAGCATCGACCTCTTCAGCTCTACACACAGAGTCTAGAGGGTGAACTCTAGATAGGAGTTCAGATTCCAGCTGATCAAAATCCAAAAGGGGCAAATCTAAATCAAAGAAAGATCTGAAGTGTTACAATTGTGGTAATAAGGGCCACTTCAAGAAGGATTGCAAAGCACCAAAGAAAAAAGGCAGAGCAAAGGAATCAACAAACATGGCGGAGGAATCAGGCGACGCCATGATTCTAAGCATCAACAGTCCAATTAAATCTTGGATTTTGGATTCGGGGGCATCTTTTCACGCTACCCCATGTCATGAAGTCATGGAGAACTATGTCAGTGGTGATTTTGGAAAGGTTCATCTAGAAGACGATGAAACCTTAAAGATCGTGGGAATTTGATCTCTGTTGGAAAGCTAGATGAAGAAGGTTATACAATAACCTTCACTAATTACGAATGGAAGATTACCAAAGGAGCACTCCTAGTAAGAAGATCGGTACTCTCTATGTCACCTCCAATAACATAGAGAACATCATTGCACTAGCAAATGTTGATTCAAATCTATGGCACCAGAGGCTTGGCCGTATAAGCGAGAAAGGGATGAAGACACTTTTATCAAAGGGAAAGTTGCCACAGCTGAAAAGTGTAGACTTAAGCTTATTTGAAGATTGCATCTTTGGGAAATAAAAGAAAGTCACTTTCACAAAGATTGGCAAAACACCCAAGGCGGAGAAGTTAGAGCAGGTCCACACTAATGTTTGGGGGCCATCTCCAGTTACATCCTTAGCAGGCTCATTGTATTATGTCACCTTCATTGACGATTCAACAAGGAAGGTGTGGGTTTATTTTCTGAAGAAGAAATCAGAAGTTTTTGATATATTCAGAAAATGGAAGGCCATGATGGAAAATGAAACTGGCTTAAAAGTCAAGCAGTTGAGGTCAGATAATGGAGGAGAGTACGAAGATAAAAAGTTCAAAGATTTTTGCGCAGAAAATGGTATCAAGATGGAGAAGATAGTTCCAATGACACTGTAACAGAATGGCATAGCTGAGAGCATGAACAGAATTTTGAATGAGCGTGCTAGAAGCATGAGGATACATGTTGGTTTGCCCAAGATTTTATGGGCTGAAGCTGTCAACATTGCAGATTACTTGTTCAATCTTGGACCTTCAGTACCTTTGGATGGAGAAATAAGAGGAGCTTTGGAGCGGAAAAGATATAAACCTTTCACACTCAAAGGTGCTTGGTTGTATTTCTTATGTGCATATTAATTCTACTCAAAGAAGCAAGCTTGATGCCAAGTCTAACAAATGTGTCTTTGTTGGATACGGTGGTGATGAATTCGGTTATGGATTTTAGGATTATGAAGATCGGAAAATCATCAGAAGCAGAGATGTCATATTCAATGAAAATGTGACGTACATGGATAGGCTGACAGAAGAATCAAACAACTCTAAACTAGAAGCTGAAAGTAAGGAATTTGTTGAGTTCAAAGACATTCCTAAAAATGAAGTTCAGAATACTCCTGAAGCAGCTCAAGAGGAGCCAAGGACACCAGAACCAAGGCGTTCAACTCGAACTTCTAGACCAACACAACTCTTTTCACCATCTATGTATTACTTATTGTTAACCGACAATGGTGAACCAGAATTCTACACTGAAGCAATGCAAGTGGATGATCCAACCAAGTGGAGTCTGCTATGAAAGATGAGATGAGCTCACTCATATCAAATCAGACGTGGGAATTAGCTAAACTATCGTAAGGCAAGAAGGCACTCCACAACAAGTGGATTTACAGAATCAAAGAGGAGCATGATGGAAGTAAATGCTACAAAGCAAGGTTGGTGGTGAAGGGCTTTCAACAAAAGGAAGGTGGTGATTATACTGAGATTTTCTCTCCAATTGTGAAGCTTACAACAATCAGACTGGTGTTGAAAATGGTAGCTGCCGAGAACTTACATCTTGAACAGTTAGATGTAAAGACAACATTCCTTCATGGTGATTTGAAGGAGGAGATCTACATGAAGCAACCAGAAGGCTTCATTGAGGCATGCAAGGAAAACCTGGTGTGCAGGTTAAAGAAGAGCTTGTATGGACAACAGCTATTTTATGAGATGCCAAGCAGATCATTATTGCTACATTAAGAAGTTTGACAATAGCTTCATCATTTTGCTATTATATGTTGATGACATGCTCGTTACGGGTTCAAACATGAAGGAAATTCAAAATTTGAAGAGGGAATTGTCAAAGAATTTTGCAATGAAAGATTTGGGTGATGCAAAGCAGATTCTTGGAATGAGAATCAAGAGAGACATGAAGTTAGAGACTCTGATGCTATCATAAGCTGAGTACATAAAAAGGTACCAGCCAGATTCAACATGCAAGATGCTAAACTAGTGAGCACACCTTTATGTGTTCATTTCAGACTTTCCAAAGAACAGTCACCAAAGGCGGAGGAGGAACATGCACATATGGAAAAAGTGCCTTACGCCTCAGCAATTGGGAGTCTGATGTATGCCATGGTTTATACAAGACCAGATATTACTCAAGCAGTGGGAGTAGTTAGTCGATACATGAATAATCCGGGCAAGGTGCATTGGGAAGCAGTCAAATGGATCCTCAGATATCTATGAGGTAGCACAGATAAGGCATTATGTTTTCAAGGTAGAGATACGACGCTGACAGGCTATGTGGATGCTGACTTTGCCGGAAATGTTGACGTCAAAAAGAGCACTATGGGGTGTGTTTATACTCTAGTAGGTACTGTAGTGAGCTAGGTTTCTCAACTACAAAAGATAGTTGCTCTCTCTACAACAGAAGCGGAATATGTTGCTGTTACGGAAGCTAGCAAAGAAATGGTTTGGCTGCAAAGTTTCTTGGAAGAACTAGGAAAGAAACAAGAAAGCAACAATTTGTATTGTGACAGTCAAACCGCTATTCATCTGGCGAAGAATTCATCTTTTCATGCTAGAACGAAGCATATACAGTTACGATATCATTTTATACAATCACTTTTGGAAGATGAGATTTTGAAACTTGAGAAGATCAGTGGAGATCAAAATCCAGCAGACATGTTAACAAAGACGGTAACGACCAACAAACTGAAGCTGTGTTCAACTTCAGTGGGCCTGCAGTAGATGCAGATAGAAAAAAGAGCTGTAGCAGATTTTATGATATGAAAACAGATTGAAATCAGTCTTCAAGTGGGAGATTGTTAAGAAAGTCCACAACATGAGACCACCGAAAGTTATTTTTGGGCCATCACCGAAAGTCACCGAAAGTTGTTTTTTTGGGGGGCCATCACCGAATGTTGTTTTGTCTCTATGCTTCAACATTTCATTATAAATAGGATGAACTGCAAAGCAAATTATCATCAGAAAATTTGAGAGCTTGAGAGCATTTGGAGAGTTAGAGAAAAATTAGTAGAGAAGAAGATCAAAAGCGAGTCAAGCAAAAATTAAGTCTAGTAATTTTTTACGCTTTTGATTACGTCTATTAAGAGGTTTTCTTTAAGAGAATTTCTTTAAAAATTCTCGGGGATAATTGAGTGTGAGGTGAGTGTTTTGAAAGCACCGTGTAACTTTCTCCATAAATAAAGTCTAAAGTAACTCC
>CATIWQ010143561.1:0-11811 GCA_949673415.1 Euphorbia schlechtendalii | reverse complement strand
CGAATCCTAGTCGTGTTCACAAAACAATGCGGTAATAAAAAAGAATGGAAAAGACAAATTCTATCACATTCATGATGATACTTTATCTGGTAAAATCACAAAGGTAAAGAGCGGATAAGCCCACAGACCCAAATTTCCCCCTAAGGCACGTTTGATACAAAGAATCAGACATTTCTACTGAAAATATAAGTAAAAAATGAGGAGAAAGGTCGAAATGCAATGAAAAGGAAATCTGCTGGAGTCGATGTCGGTGTCGGCATTACAACACCGACACTAGCATACCTAACATCGATACCGATGTTAGGTTTGCAACTATAACATCGTTATTGATGTTGCAGTTGTAGAAAATCGAGAGTTTCCCCTTCACCATTTTCAGGCTAAAATTCCTTCCAAAACTCCAAATTTCACAAACTTAAGTGTTTAAAACATCTAAAGGATCTTAAAAACTACCTATTCATGGATCGATTTCACACAAAATCGATTCTAATCCATGTTTTAGGCTAAATTTCTAAAAATTCCAAATCGAAGAAATCGGGATAAATGAAGGATTCTCGGGTTACCAGGACACTAGAGACATGCTCATGAAGTCTCGAGATGAGGGAGGTAATAGGAGAAGTGAGAGAATAGCCCACGAATTCATCCGTTGAGTTAAAGAGCCGTAACCCCGAGCCACGGAGCATGAATAGAGCATCGGGATTACCGAATAGACTGGGAGAGAAAAGGTGGCAATAGCACGGGGTTTCTTACCCTTGGTTTTGGCCTCATGATGGAGATTGGGAGAAAATCGACAAAAAGAGGAGAAATAGAGATTTTGGGAGGGGGAGTTCAGAAATTGTGGAATGGGGGGAAAGAAAGGATTTTTTTAGATTTTAAGGATTCTGCCTCCTGAAAGTCAACGTCAATGTCAATGTTACCAACATCGACATCGATGTCACCATGTCCGTACTGACATTGGTAATATTAGTACCGATATGTGTTTTAATTTTGCATTTTTTTCTCTTCTTTTATCCTTTTTGCAAGATTAAGCCCACTCTAGAAAATTTTATACTGCAACGGAACATAGATAAAAGGGATGCTCCCGACTTTCAAATTTTATTTACATTATTATTTTTTATGGGGTTATACTAAAAGCCATGTGTCCCGATTCTGGGATAAAAATGAGCACTCTAACTTGGACATTTGAACTTGACGATTCAGACACGTCTCATGAATATAACTCTAACATCTAAAATATTTCTTTGTAGGGTCAATGAAATAGCGACTCGCCATGTTGTTAATCAGGAACAACAAGACATGGTACAAAGCAGTCCCCGATCAACCAGAAGGACTCTGATCGCAAGTTTTGACTATACTAATTTAGATGGACTTATATTCATTGATGAGGCAAAAACCTTGTTTCCCACTTCTGTATCGATAAGATAAAAGTTCAAAATACGAACAGGTGTTGTCAATACTGCTTATCAAAATTGAAAAATGGTGACCACTGCAAGTGTACAGTTTTGATATAGCATTAAAAGATATCAATCCCACAGGGAAGGAAATTGGTTCTAAAGACCAACTAGAGTTACGGAACTAACGAAATAAGATAATTTAGGGTTTGGATGGCTTGGTTGATAGACTGATGAGTAGACAGATACATGAATAGACTGGAGAAAATGTAAAACATATAGATATTTCCTAAGATAAATTTAGAAGAAAAAAACATGCAAAATCATCAAGAATATTTCGTACACTAAATTACTTCAACAAATACGGTTGTAGACATCGTAATATTCAATAATCCACCGCAGAGCAACATATGAGATGAATTTTCTAAATCTAGGGTAAATGAATTATGACACTTATAAGAACCTGGATAACAATATTACTATGCTTAGTACAGGTCGCTCTCACATAGCCATATTTAGAAAGTTACCATTCCAAAAATGTTGGCTCACTAAACAACGTTATAATCATAGATCTAATGATTATACACAATCTTGTTAACATCGAAATCACTCTTAAAGTTAAATCGAAAGCATATAACTTGATTAGTATAAATGACACAAGACGAAATACTCGTTATAACAGATAGACATATCATGAACTTTGAAATAGAAAGTATAAGCAGAAAACAAAGTAAAGTTGCAAGGTATGCAAGTGAAAGATAAAGTTGATCAAACCGTATCCACTCTTTAATGATAGTCATCAATTCTCGTAATTCCTGCACTACTTTGAATTCAGTCTTGACTTGCACAAAACCTCCGCTAGGAAGCTGTTCTTTGTGAATATCAAATAAAAGAATGTTGAAGAACGAAAACTTTTATTGATAAGTGCTTTGCAATTACACTCATACAACAAACTCTCGAATTTGTGTAGAAATATAATGATTGAAATAGGAATCAAATTACTTAGACATTTTTCTCTCTAAGACTTTGAACGTAGTGAAATCTAGATATTTTCACTCTCTATCTATACATGCATACTATCATTCAATGTCGAACACCATGCACCACGAAATTGACTGGTCTTGAACCCTATTTATAGAGTGTGAAAGGTTGCATCTATCCAAATGAAGAGTCGTGTCCGTTGGCGAAGATTTGCATCACTTCAATATGATTGGATGCAAAGATTCATCCTCATCCATAATGGAAAGGCACCTTTTCATGATTGGTTGACTTCCAAAAGGTGTCTTTTCTCTTGGCAGTTGATGGTGGTTGATCATTGTTATTTAGTGGTTGGTAGTTGAAAAGAGATAACAAATAACCGTTACAAGTCGCGACTGCGAATCACATGTAGTGATCATGACTAATGGTTGACAACTTTCTATTTTGAAGAATAACAAGTTACGACCGCGAATGGGTGTCATGACCATAAATTGTGTTTTTCTTCAAAATTCTTCTTGCAACTTTATCGATCTTCAAGAGCTTCAATCCTAAGCCAAATCCTCGTGTTCTACACATCTTTTTGTACCTTTTTCACTCTTGTTATATAGAATTCCATCTTTGATCATTTTACTCCCAAGATTTACCTAGTTTCTGCATTTGCATAAAAAACAACTACATTCCATGTGAAATCTTTTATATGAAGTATAAAATGAAACAAAACTATATCGTTTTATGATTGAAAATGTCATGATAATAAGTGTAACTATACACTTATCACAACCCCACACTTAACTTTTTCCTTTTCCTCAAGGTAAACACAGCAGAAGTGTATAAAGTAGTATTCAAGTTCGTACCTCATTTGGCGAAAGACTATCGTAGTGAGTACAACATTCCCACATTGCATAAAATTAAAGTAAAAGTTAGAAATTTCCCACAAATTAGTAATGTGCAACTTATATAGTCTAGTTGCATACCTTTGCTCTTAATGGAGGGTCAATCGAATTGCATCTTCATATAAGTGTTATATGCTTACTCGAATATTTCCTTCTCTCAAGTATAGTATAAAGTATAAAGGACAAAAGGAGCACACTTTGGAAAGTTTGATCTCAAGACATGTTTAGGTAACCTAGGATGCTAAAACACTCTTAGTGGTTGCATTTTATGCTCCCTACCACTCTCCCCTTTTTTAGTGGTTGCATTTTATGCTCCATACCACTTTCTCTCATTTTTTTTCTTTTAAGCATATGTTTTTCTAGTACAGATTTGTACTTTGCACCCATTTTTCATACTATGCCATTTTTCATTTTTCACTCATTGAATGGTTGACGTTTCTACTCCGTACCATTCCTCACCTTTTGCATAACTCATTGGTTATCCTCTATTTCTTTTAATTTTTCTCTCTTAATACCCTCATCCTTTATTGATCACTTTCAAAGTATTATGGCTATAGTTTCCCAACACTTTAGACACACTTAATACTTATAGGAGGTATTCTAGAATAGTATGTAAAACTCATAACAAGAACACTACTAGATATTACTCCACTTAAAACTTATCGGTAGCATTAAACTAAAACTATATAACTAATTCTAATTCAAGATGCATTGAAATATATATCGAAACTTACTTGGAATGTTGCTTTTGAATGTTACTCACAACTCATGCTTGCCAAATGCTAAATGTTGTGCCAAAACGCTCACACTCTCAACTTGTGGCCATACTCGAAACACTTTGTTTGAAATATGCACTAACATCAAACTTGAAATACATAACACTCACATTAACCTTGGAACATATGTTAGTATAGTATATGTATGGATAATGTATAAATAGCACAAATTCAAGAAAAATTTCAATTTTTTCAATTTTTTTAATTTAATTTTTTTTAGATTTTTTGGATTTTTACAAATGCCCCCCACACTAAAGAACACAATGTCCTCATTGTGAGAGACTTAACTAAAAACGAAAAACAAACACCAGTCTAAAATTTGAAAAAGAAAAGAAAAGAAAAGAAAAGAGTAAACCCGTTTATTGTGAAGGAGAATCCGGGGCCTATGTCGCGATTGCGAAGACTTGTCGTGATCGTGTTTTCCTTCAAAATAGGAATAGAAGGTTTTACTGTATAACTTCACGAGCACGATCTATAGTCACGATCGCGACCTTCTTTAATCCTTCTATTTCTTTAATTTTGGACTTAGTGTCATAATTTGTAGATACATAAATATAATTGCCCGTTCTCCGGCAATTTGATCTTTAGAATGCACTTGCATACCCCGGCAACGGCGCTAAAAACTTGATCGCAAGGTTTTGACTATACTAATTTAGATGGAATTATATTCGGTGATGAAGCAAAAAACCTTGTTCCCCACTTCTCTACTGATAAGATAAAAGTTCAAAATACGAATAGGTGTTGTCAATGCCGCTTATCAAAATAGAAAAATGGCGACCACTGCAAGTATACAGTTTCAATTTAGTTTTAATTATATCGATCCCACAGGGAAGGAATTCAGTTCTAAAGACCAATTAGAGTTACGAAACTAACAAAATAAGATAATTTGTAGGGTTTGGATGGTTTGGTTGATAGACTGATGAATAGACAGGTACATGAATAAACTAGAGAAAATGTAAAATACATAGATATTTCCTAAGAACAAGTTTAGAAGAGAAAAACATGCAAAATCATCAAGAATATTTCATACACTAAATAACTTCAACAAATACGGTTTTAGATGCCCTAATATTCAATAATTCACCGTAGAGCAACACATGAGATGACTTTTCTAAATCTAGGGTAAACTAATTGTGACACTTATTAGAACCTAGATAACAATATAACTATGCTTAGTACGGGTCGCTCTCATATAGCCATATTTAGCAAGTTACCATTCTAAAAATGTTAGCTCACTAACCAGCATTATAATCACAGATCCAGTGATTATACAATCTTGTTAACCTCGAAATCACTCTTAAAGTTAACTCAAAAGCATATAACTTGAGTAATATAAATGACGTAAGATGAAATACTCGTTATGACACATAAACATATCATAAACTTCGTAATAGAAAGTATAAGAAAAAAACAAAGTAATGTTGTAAGGTATGCAAGTGAAAGCTAAAGTTGATCAAACCGTATCCACTCTTTAATGGGAGTCGTTAATTCCCGCAACTCCTTCGTCTACTTTGAATTCGGTCTCGACTCATACAAAACCTCCGCTAGGATGCTATTCTTTGCGAATATCGAATAAAAGAATGTTGAAGAGTGAAAACATTTATTGATAAGTGCTTTGCATTTACACTCATACAATAAATGCTCAAATTTGTGTGGAAATATAGTGATCGAAATAGGAATCAAATCACTTAGACATTTTTCTTGCTAAGACTTTGAACATAGAGAAATCTAGATATTTTCACTCTCCATCTATATACGCATACTATCATTCAATGCCACACACCATACACCATGAAATTGACAAGTCTTGAACCCTATTTATAGAGTGTGAAGATTTGCGTCTGTTCAAATGAAGAGTCATATCCAGTGGCGAAGAGTTGCATCACTTCAATATGATTGGATGCAAAGATTCATCCTCATCCACAATGGAAAGGCACCTTTTCATGATTGGTTGACTTCCAAAAGGTGTCATTTCAATTGGCAGTTGATGGCCGTTGATGGCGGTTGATCGTTGTTATCTGGTGGTTGGTAGATGAAAAGAGATAACAAATAACAGTCATAAGTCACGATCGCGAATCTTATGTCACGATCGTGACTAATGGTTGGCAACTTTCTATTTTGAAGAATGACAAGTCATGACCGCGAATGGGTGTCATGACCGTGAATTAATTTTTTCTTCAAAATTCTTCTTGCAACTTTACTGATCTTTGACAGCTTCGATCCTAAGCCGAATCTTTGTGTTCCATGCATCTTTTTGCACCTTTTTCACTCTTGTTACATAGAATTCCATCTTTGATAATTTTACTCCCAAGATTGACCTAGTTTCTGCATTTGCATAAAAAACAACTACATACCACATGAAATCTTTTATATGAAGTATAAAATGAAACAAAAATATATCATTTCATGATTGAAAATGTCATGATAATAAGTTTAATTATACACTTATCAGACTTATAGCAGACTTTCTATGGTCAACACTCTTTCCAATTTATTACAATCAATGAACTTTCTACAATTCGCATTTTCCCCGACTTATTACAGTTAATGGACTCTCTATAGTCCGCACTTTCTCTGACTTATTATGGTCAATGGAATTTCTACAGTTTGCATTTTCTCCAACTTATTATGATCAATGGACTTTCTATAGTCTGCACTTTCTTCTAGTTATTATAGTCAATGGATTTTCTATAGTCCACATTTTCTTCAACTTACTACAGTCAATGGACTTTCTACACTCCGCATTTTCCCTGACTTACACTCATTGAACTTTCTACAGTCCGCACTTTCTCCTAAACTTATTACAGTCAATGGATTTTCTACAGTCCACATTTTCCCTGACTTATTACAGTCAATGGATTTTCTACAGTTTGCATCTTCCTCTGACTTATCACAATCAATGAAATTTCTACAGTCCTCACCTTCTTCAACTTATTACAGTCAATGGACTTTCTACAATCCGCACTTTCTCTAACTTATTACAGTTAATAAATTTTCTACTGTCAGCATTTTCTCTGACTTACTATAGTCAATGGACTTTCTACAATCTATATTTTCCTTGACTTATTACAATTAATGGATTTTCTGCAGTCCACATCTTCCTCCAACTTATCACAGTCAATGGACTTTGTACAGTCCTCACCTTCTTCAACTTTTTACAGTCAACGGTCTTTCTACAATCTGTATCTCTTTCAAACTTCTCCTTACTGATCGCGATAAGCTGAAGGTTGACATTCAGGCGGAAACTATTACTGAAAAGGTAAATCACAAGGAGCACAGAGAGACCAGTCACGACAACATGACGCTAGGATGAAAAGCCTTGGATTATCACAAAGACCCCACATCAGGAAGTGTCAACCATGATCGGTCAAGTATTACCTCTAAACCTTGCTGCTTTTTCAATCGTGGGACCATACTAATCTCATATCGGCAATGATTTAATGAGAGGAATCCTATGAGCATAGGATTTTTATCCTCACTTGCGAGGTTGATGATGAAGCTATAATTTATTTTTCTTTGCTAGTCTTCCACTTTGCTAGGGTCTTGGAGATCCTTGGGAGAAACATTCATCATTTTTTACAAACCTTAGGCGACCTTCTTTATTTGGATCATTCAAGGCTTAGCTGAAGTTAAGCCCAATGCCCATACCGATGTGACAATATCGGTATTGGCATCGGTAATGTCGATGTCGGCATTGCCACAGCGACATCGACATTACCACTTTGGCAAAGATTGGGCCTGATTTGGGCCAAAATCAGACCGAAAAGCCAACATCGATACCGATGTGACCAACATCGGTGTCAGCATTGCAACATCAGTACTAATACCGCTAAGTCAGTAGTAACAAAATTGCAAAATTTTAGGAATAATGGATGAAATAGTTCTCTAGGACCCTTGTACCATTGTTTAACCTCTCTAGCTTGCTGCACACTGTAGAGTGGCTGGCGAGGGTCCTCCTCCCTTAGATTGGGGAGGTAAAAAGTGAAAAATGGTGGTGAATAATCATTATTTTTGTCTTTTGATTGAAGGGAGCTCTCCTACAAAAGGGGGCTCATATTCAGATAAAAGGGAGCTGCATTTTCATGTAAAAAGTAGCAAAGAATACAACTCACTTGTCTTGGAGAGAAAATTTTGAATTCCATAAGTTTTGGGCTGGTTTTTGGTTCATGTTCATAAGGGAAAGCAAGTTTTCTTTGTAAAGGTTAAGTAAAGTCCATAGAAAGAGTATGAACTTGGGTTACCTAGGATTTATTTAGGTAACTTTGAGGTTTATATTCATCAAAATAGAAGTTGAAGAGAATCATGTATGTAGTTTTTTTTCATATTCAAACCACTTTATGTCATCTTTGTTAAGTTTTATTTCAATAAAACTTAGTGGAAAAGCCATTAACTTAGTCCTTAGATACATAAAAGTCACTACAATTTAAGTTTGAGGAGAAAAACTTATCCCATCATTTGGTTTTCTCAAGCTAAAACACCACATTACACAAATAAAGAAACGAGGAGGGCTTCCCGAAGGAGCTTTGTGGATCTCGAAGAAGTGAATTCTCAACTATGGGGTGATCCTTTGAGTTCCTAGAGTTGTGTCTCATGCTTATTTGATGTTGTTTTGAAAGTGTTTAATTGCTTACCTTTTTTCCTCTATATTCTAGAAAAATTAGGCAATGCTGATGTTGGTGTTGCAATGCTGACATCGACATTGCAACACCAACGTTGGTGTTACCCCTTTTCTCCAGAATACAAGTTTATATATTATGCACTAATTATGGGTTAGTTAATAAAAAATGACTCGTTTACATGAACATACCAAGATCAATAGAATAATTATGTGTTGTATTAGTCTTTTGGATATATCCCAAGGGAAAATTTAAATAACAATTTCCTCTTAACCAAGATAAAATTATTGCAGTACTTGAATTTTCTCAGAATATATACAAAAGATAATGATTACATTCATGGGCTTAGAATTATTTACGATTCTCTTGTATTTGTGAATAATCAAGTTTAGATTAGGAAACCCCCACGAAGGGAGCACCCTATTCCAGAATATCCGACTCGCCAAAATTCCCATGTGGCATTTTCTTTAATAAAATGAGTAACATATTTGTACAAAAATGGATCATTTTTATAACAGAAATCATGAGCCTTTATCGACACTTTTTTTTAACTCCATCACACGGGTCTTCCAAATAGTCAAACTGAACATACCAGGTGCATTGACACATGTTTGTGCTGTGAAAATATTTCGTGCTAACTTTTGTGGATACAGGTAGATTAGGTAAATGTATGTAAGATTTATTTTCCTTCGGGTATCGCACTTTAATAAAAATTATGTATTTGTTATATCGGTTGTATAATAGGATATGGATGTATTTATTTACCTAGATCTCATGTATATTTGGCAATTTTATTCCCCATCCCTAAAATATGTAAATAATCTCCCCTAGACTAGGCGAGTTTACTTTCCTATGTGTTTACTTTCCACACTTATTTTTTACTTTTCGTATGCATGCTAAACTATAACTTGAAAATGATTTAGAACGCGATATCATGATATTGGAATATGGTAACCACTTGCCTAACATGACTTAAATAATGATGAAGTAAGTAACTCATCCAAACCCAAATCTCTATACTATAGAATCGTTTAGGCTTAATGGATCTAGGATGTACCAAATTTCCCGGAAGAGTTGATCTAGGTGGCAACTCTATATAACGTAGGCTAGAGGTTTAGGCCTCGAGTCTTTGGAATTTATTCCACAACCATAATAAACATTTTCGAAAACCCTACGCCCTATCTCACGGGGTTGGTGCCTCACAGTGACTACGCGGGTACTGATTATTAGCCTAAAAGCATTTCCACAAGGAGAATAGAAATTGATATAGATTAAGGAATTAGTGGACTTTTACAACAAATAATTGCTAGGAAATAGAGAAACAAATACAAAAGCTATGATGGATTTGAAAAAAGAAAATAAGGATGATATAATCTAAAAGGGAGGGTCGAGGTTGCAAACGAAGAGCACTACTTCATCCTCGCTATGATGTACCTCACAAGCTATTAGTTGATGGGGAGTGAACTGAGTA
Organism: Euphorbia schlechtendalii; assembly: GCA_949673415.1. NCBI lineage: Eukaryota > Viridiplantae > Streptophyta > Magnoliopsida > Malpighiales > Euphorbiaceae > Euphorbia > Euphorbia schlechtendalii. The sequence continues at coordinate 1,689 of CATIWQ010143561.1, read as the reverse complement.
GAAAAATCCCATTACAATACATTGATGCAGTATACCCAGGCAAATATGTTGGCCCAAAACAGCTTAAAATAACATCAGAGGGGGGGTGAATGCAGTTCTTGTTTTCTTTTTTATGTTGTAAAAATTCTTTTACCAAGTTATTTTTTTAAATGCTTGTTGAGTTTATCATGCTGAGCTGGGTTTAAAAACACTAAACTACTCAGCTTTGCTGGTATAGTTTATCTTCAATCACTACTGAGTACCTTACTCAGCTCGGATTGGTTTTCAAGCAAATCAAGTGAAATAGAAAGAATGATGAATGAGATAAGAAGTGATAAAGGAAAATAAATAAGGTTAGAACGTTTTGATCGCAAGTTTTTGGCTACACTTGTTTCGAAAGACTTATCTCCGGTAACGGTGCCAAAAATTTGATCGCAAGGTTTCAACTCTAAATACTCCAAGGGGTTATATTCTAAAATGAAGCCAAAAATCATGTTCCGCACTTCTCTACCAACAAGATAAAAGTTCAAAATATGAACATGTGTGGTTAAAATCGCTTAACTAAATAGAAAAATGGTGACCATTACAAGTATATAGTTACGATATAGTTTTAAAAGATATCGATCCCCAAGGAAGGACCAACTCTAAAGATCAACAAGAGAAACCAAATAAAGAAAATAAAATAAAATAGTTTTAATCTTAGTTGGGAAGAATTGGAATGATGAATGGATAGATAAATGAATGATAGATTAGAGAAGATAAAAGTATATAAATTTTCCCTACTAACAAGTATAGCAAAGAAAAAATGCAAAGTCATCAAAGATATTACATTCACTAGATTAATTTAACACACTTGGTTCTAGACACTCAGATATTCAATTATTCACCACAAAGCAACACATGAAATGATTTTTCTAAATCTAGTTCAAATGAATTAAGACGATTATATAAACCTGGATAACAATATTACTATGTTTAGTAATGGTCTTTCTCACATAGCCACATGTAGCAAGTTACCATTCCAAAAATGTTGGCTCACTAAACAGTGTTATAATCATAGATCTAGTGATTATACACAATCTCGTTAACCCTGAAACTACTGTTAAAGTTAACTCAAAAGTATATAACTTGATTAATATAAAAGACTCAACACGAAATACACATTATGACACATAGACATATAATAAACTCTAAAATAGAAAGTATGAGTAGAAAGCAAAGCAAAGTTGTTAGGTATGCAAGTGAAAGCTAAAGTTGATCAAACCGTATCCACTCTTTAATGGGAGTCGTCAATTCTCGCAATTCCTTTGTCTACTTTGAATTCGGTCTTAGACCATACAAAACCTCCGCTAAGATGCTATTCTTTGTGAATATCTAATAAACGAATGTTGGAGAATGAAAACTTTTATTGATAAGTGATTTGCAATTACACTTATACAACAATCGCTCGAATATGTTGAGAAATCTAGTGATCGAAATAAGGATTTGAAATACTTATACATTTTCTCGCTAACACTTATGAATATAGCAAAAACTAAATAATTTTTCTCTCTATCTAAGCACACACTATGCACTATTTTTCCACCACATGTACCACCCCACACTTGCACGAAATTTGTAAGGCCTTGAACCCTATTTATAGAGTTAGAAGGGTTACGCCTATCCATACGAAGAGTTGTGTCCATTGGCGAAAGATTGCATCACTTCATT